>RJWK010018709.1:21788-33181 GCA_004363435.1 Platanista minor
TGCGGTACGCGGGCCTCTCACTGTTGTGGCCTCTCCCGTTGCGGAGCACAGGCTCCGGAGGCGCAGGCTCAGCGCTCATGGCTCACAGGCCCAGCCGCTCCGCGGCATGTGGGATCTTCCCGGACCAGGGCACGAACCCGTGTCCCCTGCATCGGCAGGTGGACTCTCAACCACAGCGTCACCAGGGAAGCCCTGCCACAGCTTTAATTCGCTCACCCTTTATTGGCCAAAGCACTCACAGGCTGGCCCAGGTTCCAGGAAACGAATCCAGCTCTCCATGGGAGAGTGTTACAGCCACCACAAGTTCACCATATGGAGGATATCATTAAATAGTCAAGGTTGGGCAGATACTAATAGGAAACCCCTAAATGGCCAAGTGAGTTTATTCTACTGGGTACTTCTTGAACATTCCTACCAAGATACTCCTACTGACAGCAAGCCCACCAGCAGATGGGAATAAACCAGAAGCCATAAGTGAGAAATGTACTTGAAAATTCACATGGTAATTGTTTCCCACAACAATAAAGATGTTTGGGGACTTCCCTGGTGGTCCAGTGGGTAAGGCTCCGCACTCCCAATGCAGCGGGCCCGGGTTCGATCCCTGGTCAGGGAACTAGATCCCCACATGCCGCAACTAAAAAGATCCTGCATGCTGCAACAAAGATCCCACACATGGCAGTCAAGATCCTGTGTGCAGCAACTAAGACCCGGTGCAACCAAAATTAATTAATTAATTAATATATTTTTTTAAAACCAATAAAGATTTGTTTTAGAAGAGAAGCAATGTTTTAAGAGCTTGCCACTGCATAGATTCAGTGTCTCAGGGGCTCGTGCTTACCATGCCCCCAGTCAGCCCAGGGCTTTCATGCACTTCTGCCTCAGGTGGGAGCACAGTGGGGGATGCAAATGGAGTCCTCGCAGTGCTGACTGCAAGACTTTAGGGATGTTACTCGGACAATGACGTGCCAAGTAGATTGACCAGACAGCCAGGAGGCTACTTGCAGACATGTTACAGTGTATTCATAAAGTGTCACATTTTTATCTTTATTTTCTTCTGATTATACAATTGATATATGCACATTAAGCATTTCCAAACAACTTTTAAAAGCATAAGAAAATACCCTGAAACCCTACCAAACTGAAATAATCACATGACGTGTTGGTTTCCCTCTCTGTGTGTAGATCTCTATACATGTGCACACACATATTTTGTTTTTCAAAAATGGAATCATATTCTAGTTGCTGTTTCCACCATAGACAACTTTCCTTTTGCTCGTCATTTTTGGGGTCCCCTGCAGGTCTCATGTACACACAGATGCAGAGCTGTGGTGTGACATGGGGGTTGTAGCTGCGGCAGCCACCCGCCAGATATTAACTACCCTCCCTGCCTTTCCTGCCATCTCCCTCCACACTGAAGTCTCAGGTTTCTACCGGGTGGATTCTCCCCATGCAGCCCCTGGACTTGCATTTTGGCCTATAGCTGTCAGCTGCTTCTCCTCCAACAAAACCTGTGATTTATACTCCAGCTTCAAAAAATAAATAGAAATTTCTGGATCTACTGTTAACATTCCCTCCCATTTTCTTCTCTTTCAGTGGACTTTTTTTTTCCTACAACATCATTTTTTCAAGCATTGCTGTGCCCTGAATCATTTCAGTAACAAGGTCTAGGTGTGGTGTGTAGGACAGTGGTTCCCAAACATTGCACCATGATGAGCCAAGAACTAAGGAAAGAGGCCTCAGAAGGAACCAACCAGACCGGCACCTTGATCTCTGACTTACAGCTTCAGAACTGTGAGAAAATGAACCTCTGTTGTTTGAGCCACCCATGAAGTGGGCAACCCTAGCAAACTGACACACCGCTCTACTCAAGTGTACTTTACAGAGCCCTCAGAACTTCGGGGCTGGGGCCTCAACCCTGAGACATTTAAGCCTCTGATAGGGAGATCAGCCTTCCTGATGACAGTGACTTAATAGGTGGGCAAAGCCCCAGCTAACCAGTGCTTGTCTTTGCTTGTATTGTAGGTATAAAGTTTTGCATAAATAATACTTGAAAACTTATTGCATAAATAATACTTGAAAATGTATTGCAGATAGGGCAAAGTAGATTGTATATAGATGGGTACAGTTCATTATTTTAACCTTGAAATAAACCATGTTCTGAATTAGCAGCTTTGCAGGACTTCTGCTCTTTAGGGGATCTTGTTATAGGTTGTTTCTCAGAGTCCCACTAACCTTAGCTACACAGATCCACAAGTGGATGTTGGGCTCTGCAAGTGTTTTTTCTTTTTTTTTTTTAATTGGGGTATAGTTGCTTTACAATGTTGTGTTAGTTTCTGCTGTACAGAGAAGTAAATCAGCTATATGTATACATATATCCCCTTTTCTTTGTATTTCTTTGCTATTTAGGTCACCACAAAGCACTGAGTAGAGTTCCCTGTGCTATACAGCAAGTTCTCATTAGTTATCTATTTTATTGTATATATGTCAATCCCAATGAATAAAGAAGATGTGGTACATACATACAATGGACTATTTACTCAGCCATAAAAAGGAATGAAATTGGATCATTTGTAGAGACATGGATGGACCTAGAGACCATCATACAGAGTGAAGTAAGTCAGAAAGAGAAAAACAAATATCGTATATTAATGCACATATGTGGAATCTAGAAAAATGGTACAGATGAACCTATTTGCAAAGCAGTAATAGAGACAGACGTAGAAAGCAAACGTATGGACACCAAGGGGGGAAAAGGAGGGTGAGTTGGATTGGGAAATTGGGAGTTTTTTTTTAAGTCCCTTAGCTTGGCACTGAAACAATTTAAGTGAATCTATGTCACCCCTGGCCAGTTGGCACATAATCAGTGCCAAGAAGCTGATGGAATGAACCATAGGAATTGCAAGAGCTTCAATTGAAGGAAGACCATATAGAAGCCATGACAGAGACAGAAGGGCAGCACTGGTGGGACTGCTGAGTGTACAAGCATCTGGCATTGGTGAGCCCATGAGGTGTGGTCGAGGACTGCCCAGAGGCAGGCGAGTTGAAAGATGACATTAATCCTGATGACACGAAGGAGTGAGGAAAGGATGGCACTGAGATGTACCCTTAACTCCTTGAGGCCCTGAAGCACACTGCACCCAAAACCCCAGTGAAGGACAGCAGAGATGGTGCTTTACACAGTGTTGGTATCAACAAGCACTCTGATAAAGAGAAACTCTACCTGGCTGGAAGGCAGCCTGACTGCTCTGCTGCATCAAAGGATCCCACAGTAGAAGCAAGAGGGTCTCACCACCTGTTACAGAGTACTGGGCTGGCTGGAAACACCTGAAGCTCACGTTGTTGGACCAGAAATGTTGCTGCACTGCTGGAAACTAAAGCTGTGTGGCTGACAGGGTCTTGGTGCTCTCGCCAGGTGTCAGGCCTGAGTTTCTGAGGTGGGAGAGCTGAGTTCAGGATATTGGACAACCAAAGAAATCCAGGCCCCATGTAATAAAAAAGAGCTCTCCCAGAGATCTCCATCTCAACACTAAGACCCAGCTCCACTCAATGACCAGCAAGCTCCAGTGCTGGACACCACATGCCAAACAACTAGTAAGACAGGAACACAGACTCACCCATTAGCAGAAAGGCTGCCTAAAATCATAATAAGTTCACAGACACCCCAAAACACACCACCAGATACGGTCCTGCCAACCAGAAAGACAAGATCCACCCTCATCCACCAGAACACAGGCATCAGTCTGCTCCACCAGGAAGCATACACAACCCACTGAACCAACCTTACCCACTGAGAGAAGACACCAAAAACAATAGGAATGAAGAACTTGCAGCCTGTGAAAAGGAGACCCCAAACACAGTAAGGTAAACAAAATATGAAGACAGAGAAATACACAGCAGATGAAGGAGAAAAGTAAAAACCCACCAGACCAAAGAAATGAAGAAGAAATAGGCAGTCTACCTGAAAAAGAGCTTAGAGTAATGATACTAAAGATGATCCAAAATATTGGAAGCAGAATGGAGAAAATATAAGAAATGTTAACAAGGACCCAGAAGAACTAAAGAGCAAACAAACAATGATGAACAACACAATAAATGAAATTAAAAATTCTCTAGAGAGAATCAATAGTAGAATAACTGAGGCAGAAGAATGGATAAGTGACCTGGAAGATAAAAGAGTGGAAATAACTACTGCAGAGCAGAATAAAGAAAAAAGAATGGAAAGAATTGAGGACAGTCTCAGAAACGTCTGGGACATTAAACACACCAACATTCGAATTATAGGGGTCCCAGAAGAAGAAGAGAACAAAAACGGACTGAAAAAGTACTTGAAGAGATTATAGATAAAAACTTCCCTAATACGGGAAAGGAAATAGTTAATAGAGTCCAGGAAGCACAGAGAGTCCCATACAGGATAAATCCAAGGAGAAACATGCCAAGACACATATTAATCAAACTATCAAAAACTAAATACAAAGAGAAAATATTGAAAGCAGCAAGGGAAAAACAACAAATAACATGCAAGGGAATCCCAATAAGGTTAACAGCTAATTTTTCAGCAGAAACTCTGCAAGCTAGAAGGGAAATATTTAAAGTGATGAAAGGGAAAAACCTACAATCAAGATTACTCTACCCAGCAAGGATCTCATTCAGATTCAATGGAGAAATTAAAACCTTTACAGACAAGCAAAAGCTAAGAGAATTCAGCACCACCAAACCAGTTTTACAACAAATGCTAAAGGAACTTCTCCAAGCAGGAAACACAAGAGAAGGAAAAGAACTACAATAACAAGCCCAAAACAATTAAGAAAATGGTAAAAACCATATACATATGGATAATTACCTTAAATGTAAATGGATTAAATGCTGCAACCAAAAGACATAGACTGGCTGAATGGATACAAAAACAAGACCTATATATATGCTGTCTACAAGAGAACCACTTCAGACCTAGGGACACATACACACTGAAAATGAGGAGATGGAGTAAGATATTCCATGCAAATGGAAATCAAAGAAAGCTGGAGTAGCAATTGTCATATCAGACAAAATAGACTTTAAAATAAAGACTATTAAAAGAGACAAAGAAGGACACCACATAATGATCAAGGGATCAATCCAGGAGGAAGATATAACAATTGTAAATATTTATACACCCGACATAGGAGCACCCCAATACATAAGGCAAATGCTAACAGCCATAAAAGGGGAAAGCGACAGTAACACAATCATAGTAAGGGACTTTAACACCCCACTTTCACCAATGGACAGAACAACTTTAATGAAAATAAATAAATAAACACAAGCTTTAAAAGATACATTAAACAACATGGACTTAATTGATGTATATAGGGCATTCTATCCAAAAACAACAGAATACACTTTCTTCTCAAGTGCCCATGGAACATTCTCCAGGATAGATCATATCTGGGGTCACAAATCAAACCTTGGTAAATTTAAGAACATTAAAATCATATCAAGTATCTTTTCCGACCACAATGCTATGAGACTAGATATCAATTACAGGAAAAAAACTGTAAAAAATACAAACATATGGAGAATAAACAATATACTGCTAAATAATCAAGAGATCACTGAAGAAATCAAAGAGGAAAAAAATAATACCTAGAAACAAATAACAATGAAAACAGGACGACAGAAAACCTATGGGATGCAGCAAAAGCAGTTCTAAGAAGGAAATTTATAGCAATACAATCCTACCAAAAGAAACAAGAAACATCTCAAATAAACAACCTAACCTTACACCTAAAGCAAGTAGAGAAAGAACAAAAAAACCCCAAAGTTAGCAGAAGGAAAGAAACTATAAAGATCAGATTACAAATAAATGAAAAAGAAATGAAGGACAGTACCAAAGATCAATAACACTAAAAGGTGGTTCTTTGAGAAGATAAACAAAATTGATAAACCATTAGCCAGACTCATCAAGAAAAAAAGGGAAAAGACTCAAATCAACAGAATTAGAAATGAAAAAGGAGAAGTAATAACTGACACTGCAGAAATACAAAGGAACATCAGAGATTAATACAAGCAACTATATGGCAATAAAATGGACAACCTGGAAGAAATGGACAAATTCTTAGAAAAGCCCAACCTTCTGAGACTGATCGAGGAAGAAATAGAAAATATGAACAGATCAAGCACAAGCACTGAAATTGAAACTGTGATTAAAAATCTTCCAACAAACAAAAGCCCAGGACCAGATGGTTTCACAGGTGAATTCTATCAAACATTTAGAGAATAGCTAACACCTATCATTTCTAAAACTCTTTCAAAATATAGCAAAGGGAGGAACATACCCAAACTCGTTCTATGAGGCCACCATCACCCTGATACCAAAACCAGACAAAGATGTTACAAAAAAAGAAAACTACTGGCTAATATCACTGATGAACATGGATGCAAAAATCCTCAACAAAATACCAGCAAACAGAATCCAACAGCACATTAAAAGGATCATACACCATGATCAAGTGGGGTTTATCCTAGGGATGCAAGGATTCTTCAGTATATGGAAGTCAATCAATGTAATACACCATAATAACAAATTGGAGGATAAAAACCATATGATTATCTCAATAGATGCAGAAAAAGCTTTCACAAAATACAACACCCATTTATGATAAAAACCCTCCAGAACGTAGGCATAGAGGAAACTTACCTCAACACAATATAGGCCATATATGAAAAACCCACAGCCAACATCGTTCTCAGTGGTGAAAACTGAAACCATTTCCACTAAGATCAGGAATAAGACAAGGTTGTCCACTCTCACCAATATTACTCAACAGAGTTTTAGAAGTTTTAGCCACAGCAATCAGAGAAAAAAAGAAATAAAAGAAATCCAAATCTGAAAAGAAGTAAAACTGTCCCTGTTTGCAGATCCTGCTACTTTACCAAATTCATTGATTAGCTCTAGTAGTTTTCTGGTAGCATCTTTAGGATTCTCTATGTATTACTATACATAGAGAATCCTAAAGATGCTACCAGAAAACTACTAGAGCTAATCAATGAATTTGGTAAAGTAGCAGGATACAAAATTAGTGCACAGAAATCTCTTGCATTTCTATACTCTGATGATGAAAAATCTGAAAGAGAAATTAAGGAAACACTCCCATTTACCATTGCAACAAAAAGAATAAAATACCTAGGATTAAACCTACGTAAGGAGACAAAAGACCTGTATACAGGAAACTATAATACACTGATGAATGAAATTAAAGATGATACAAACAGTTGGAGAGATATACCATGTTCTTGGACTGGACGAATCAACATTATGAAAATGACTATACTACCCAAAGCAATCTACAAATTCAGTGCAATCCTTATCAAACTACCAACGGCATTTTTCACAGAACTAGAACAAAAAATTTCACAATTTGTATGGAAAAAAAAAGACCCCGAATAGCCAAAGCAATCTTGAGAAAGAAAAACGGAGATGGAGGAATCAGGCTCCTGGACTTCAGACTATATTACAAGGCTACAGTAATTAAGACAATATGGTACTGGCACAAAAACAGAAACATAGATCAATGGAACAGCATAGAAAACCCAGAGATAAACCCATGCACATATGGTCACCTAATTTTTGATAAAGGAGGCAAGAATATACAATGGGAGTAGACAGCCTCTTCAATAAGTGGTGCTGGGAAAACTAGAGAGCTACATGTAAAAGAATGATATTAGAATACTCCCTAACACCATAGACAAAAATAAACTCAAAATTGATTAAAGACCTAAATGTAAGGCCAGAAACTATAAAACTCTTAGAGGAAAATATAGGTAGAACAGTCTATGACATAAATCACAGCAAGATCCTTTTTGACCCACCTCTGAGAGAAATGGAAATAAAAATAAACAATTGGGACCTAATGAAATCTAAAATCTTTTGCACAGTGAAGGAAACCCTAAACAAGATGAAAAGACAACCCTCAGAATGGGAGAAAATATTTGCAAATGAAGCAACTGACAAAGGATTAATCTCCAAAATATATAATCAGCTCATGCAGCTCAATATCTAAAAAACAAACAACCAAATCCAAAAATGGGCAGAAGACCTAAATAGACATTGCTCCAAAGAAGATATACAGATTGTCAACAAACACATGAAAGGATGGTCAACATCACTAATCATTAGAGAAATACAAATCAAAACTACAATGAGGTATCATCTCACACCAGCCATAATTGCCTTCATCAAAAAATCTACAAACAATAAATGCTGGAGAGGGTGAGTAGAAAAGGGAACCCTCTTGTCCTGTTGGTGGGAATGTAAATTGATGCAGCCACTATGGAGAACAGTATAGAGGTTCCATAAAAAACTAAATCTAGAACTACCATACAACCCAGCAATCCCACTACTGGGCATATACCCTGAGTAAACCATAATTCAAAAAGAGTCATGAACCACAATGTTCATTTCAGTACTATTTACAATAAGCAGGATATGGAAACAACCTAAGTGTCTGTCGACAGATGAATAGATAAAGAAGATATGGTACATATATACAATGGGCTATTAAATGGGCTTAAATGGGCTATTACTCAGCCATAAAAAGAAACAAAATTGAGTTATTTGCAGTGAGGTGGATGGACCTAGAGTCTGTCATACAGAGTGAAGTAAGTCAGAAAGAGCAAAACAAATACCGTATGCTAACACATATATATGGAATCTTAAAAAAAAAAAAATGGTTCTGAAGAACCAAGGGCAGAACAGGGATAAAGACATAGAGAATGGATGGGGAGGGGGAAGGATAAGCTGGAACGAAGTGAAAGAGTGGCATGGACATATATACACTACCAAATGTAAAATAGATAGCTATAGGGAAACAGCCTCATGTCACAGGGAGACCAGCTCAGTGCTTTGTGATGACCTACAATGGTGGGATAGGGCAGGTGGGAGGGATATGCAAGAGGGAGGGGATATGGGGATATATGTATATGTATAGTTGATTCACTTTGTTATACAGCAGAAACTAACACAACATTGTAAAGCAATTATACGCCAATAAAGATGTAAAAAAAAAAAAAAAAAAGAGAAGCTCTTCTTCCAATTGATCGCATATATACCTGATAAACACATCCTGACTAACTGAGATCAATAGGTTGAAATATCAAAGAAATGAATATCAGTTATCTGTCTTTCTATGGGAACAGCTCCTCTCCACCATGCTGATGGGTGAGTTTAGATAATGGCCAATTACATGTCCTCAACCTCTGGCCATATACTGTTACATAACCAGGCTGTATACCCCACTGCCCTGGCCACAGTGCCTGGTTCAGGAGCAGTATGTGACCCAAAGCACTGGGATTTTTCAATGTGGTGACCTAAAAAAAGGCCTTTGCCTTGCATTTCAGATCAAAGTTGGAAGGATGTGATGCTGGATCTGCTTGTAGCCTCATCCCTACCACCATGTGAAGTCAGGAAATCAAACCAAGAAGAGCCAAGCAAAGATGGGAGAGAGCATCCCAAGACCTCCTCTGTCCCTGGGCCTCCCCACCCACCCTTGGATGTTCCCAGGTGTATGAGCAAATGAATCCCTTGTTTGTGTAAGCTGCTTTGAGCTGGGGATACACACAAGTAAGTGTTATAACTCACACAGTGTTTGGTACCTGGAGTGGGCTGAGGCTCAAGACTGACCCTAAGATAAAGAAGTCCTGGGTCCATGTGGGAAAGGGCAGGGGTGCCCCATAAGTCAGCAGTCCTCTATTGGGCAAGATGCTGCAGAGCCTTACACTGCTCTGGTACTGAACCACTTATCTCCTGAGGCTTTATCCACAGGGCTAGATGCAACATGCCAGAGTATCAGGAGGGCACTGACCCTGGCAGCCTTAGCAGATGCCCTGCCCTGCCACTGGGCCTTGGTCAGGAGGAAGCCAGTATACAACCTACTAGATTTCTCAGCTCAGAATCTTTGGAAAAGGGGGTAGGCAGTGTTATCTTTGGGGTAGCCAGGTCTCCTGAGGTGCTGTACTGGGTGTTCTCCAGGTGTCTCACCACCTTTCCCCATCTTGCTCTGTTCATCAGGAGTTCATCTACAATCTCCTTGCATTTTGGCCTGGTTGGTATATTAGTTTTCTGTTGCTGTGTAACAAATCACCATAAACTTAGCAGCTTAAAACAACATACATTCGTTACCTCACAGCTTCCCTGGGTCAGGAGTCTGGTCATGGTGTGGCCTGACCCTCTTACTCTTAGGTCTGCAATCTAGGCATAACCAGGCTGCGTGCCTTTCTGAAGTTTGGTGTCCTTTCCAAGCTCACTGGTTGTTGCCAGAATTCAGCTCCTTGGAGTTGTAGGACCAAGGTCCCCATTTCCTTGCTGGCTGTTGACTGGGGACCATCCTCAGCATCCTCATCTCCAGTTCTGGCCCTGTGGACCCTTCAAGACACTTCCTCACAGCATGGCAGCAAAAGAAACTCTCTGATGTCAGGGAGGGCTCAATTCTTTTAAAGGGCTTACCTGATTTGGTCAGTCCCACCCATAAGAAACTCCACTGGGGCTTCCCTGGTGGCACAGTGGTTGAGAGTCCGCCTACCGATGCAGGGGACACAGGTTCGTGCCCTGGTCCGGGAGGATCCCACATGCCGCAGAGCGGCTGGGCCCATGAGCCATGGCCGCTGAGCCTGCGCATCCGGAGCCTGTGCTCTGCAGAGGGAGAAGACACAACAGTGAGAGGCCCGCATACTGCAAAAAACAAAAAACAAACAAACAAAAAAAACAAAACTCCTTTGATTAGTTCAAAGTCAACTGATTAGAGACCTTAACTACAAATACAAATTCCCTTCACCTTTGCCATGTAATGTACCATGCTCATTGGAGAGAGATCCCAGTATGGAGGGTCCTCAAAAAACTAAAAATAGATTTGCCATATCATCCAGAAATTCCACTTCTGGTCATTTATCTGGACAAAACTATAATTCAAAAAGATACATACACCCCTATGTTCTATATAGCAGCACTATTTACAATAGCCAAGACATGGAAACAACCTAAATGCTCATCAACAGAGGAATGGATAAAGAAGTTGTGGTGCATATATACAATGGGACAGTCCTCAGCCATAAAAAAGAATGAAATAATACCATTTGCAGCAACATGGATGGACCTAGAGATTACCATACTAAATGAAGTACTTCAAAAAGAGGAAGATAAATACCATATGATATCACTTATATGTGAAATCTAAAATATAACACCAATGAACTTACTACAAAACAAACAAACTCACAGACATAGGGAACAGACTTGTGGTTGCCAAGAGGAGGAGGAGTGGGGGAGAGATGGATTGGGAGTTTGGGATTAGCAGAAACAAACTATTATATATAAAATGGATAAACAACAAGGTCCTACTATATAGCACTGGGAACTATAT
>RJWK010018710.1:0-33080 GCA_004363435.1 Platanista minor
CGTGTACCGCAAAAAAAAAAAAGATGGCCCCTAAGTTTTGGGTCTGAGAATCTAGACAAACGGAGTTGCCATCTACACATTTGCAGGGGAAAAAAACAGAAATCAAAAGGTTAGGTTTTATATATGAGACAGTAGAAATAAGTTTGGATTGAGATGTTGAGTAAGCAGTTGGGTATGTGAGTCTGGAGTTTAGGGGAGAGGTACAGACCGCAGATGTGAATATGGAAGTAGTTGGTTTTGAGATGATAGTTAAAGCCATGGGACTAAAGGAAATCACCGAGAAGAAGTAAACGTAGAGAAGAGACGAGGTCCAAAGACTGGGGCACTTACAATTTTAGTGTTAGATGTTAAGAGAGGTAAGGAACAACCAGCAAAGGAGGGCGAACTATAAATGATGTCCCGGACGTGAAGTGACCAAAGTGTTTGAAGAACGAATGACAGATTCACTGGACCAAGTGCTACTGATAGGCCAAGAAAGATGGGGCTCAGATCTGTGCTTTGGATTTGGCAACGTGGGGTGCATTGCTGTTTTGTGATAGTGGTGGGACACAAGCACGATTGGAGTTTCTTAAGATAGAAAAAGAAGAGAGAGACTTCCCTGGTGGTCCAGTGGTTAAGACTCCGTGCTCCCAAAGCAGGGGGCCCAGGTTCGATCCCTGGTCAGGGAGCTAGATCCCGCATGCCTCAACTAAAGATCCTGCATGCAGCAATGAAGACCCAGCGCAGCCAAATAAATAAGTAAATAAATATTAAAAAGACAGAAAAAGAAGAGAGAAAGCCTTGGCAACAAATGAGAACAGCTCATGTAAGGAGTTTTGCTGTAGCCGGGATGGCTCGGACAGTGGCATGACAGTGAACTGATGGCAAATTCAATTTAGATAATGTGGGATTTCAATAAATAGACTGTTTGCAAAGGTTTGGACAGGGAGTGGGGAAACCATAAAGGATAACACAGTACTGCGGGCCTAACCTACCAGTGGGCTCTGTTACTACCCTAACCTGAAGAGGCGAGAGAAGGGAGTCATTGCTAGAACCTGGAGGGAGAAAGGGAGAGGAGCTACGTGGAGAGGACCACCTGATGGAAGTTGTGATGCTCAGTGGAGGGATGCAGTTCACCCATGGCCAACCTTCCAGGTAAAGGAGTCAAGGGAATGTCCACCCCAATTTTACTCTCCTCTCTCCATCCCTCTGATCCCTTGTTTCATGCCTCAGTGACTGAACCCAAACGAAAGCAAGAAGGCCAGGGAGCTTGTCAGTGAAGTTCATGCAGATCTATTTCCCGAGACACAGAAGAGGGGCAGGGAGTGGATTTGGAGAGTTAAGTGGAAGCTACGCAGCACAGAGATCACCAATGGACTAGTGACTGGAGGGAAGATATAGAGTTAAGAGAGCAAGAATTGATGGTACCAGAAATTCCACTTCCAGGAACTTCTAAGGGTATAATAAAGGATACACAGAAGTTTTAGCTATAAATTTGTATCTCGGGATGGCTAATAATGTCATTAAATGGAAATTTTGTAGAAATTTCTCTACCCAATGCAATGGAATACTCTGTAGCAATTAAAAGTAACCTTTCAGAAGTATATAGAATGACATAAAAATAATTATGATAAATTATTAATTGAAATAAATGTTATTTCATAAATGCATTATGTACATGGTGATCCCAACTTAAAAACATGTATATATATTTACCTGGAAACAAAATTGGAAGCATCTCTACTAAATGTTAACTGCATTATGTTTGAGTTATGCAATTTTATGGAATGTCATCTGTTTTCTGGCTCGTGTTCTTCCCTGCAGTAGACTGCATGGTGGTTCACTTTCCTTCAATGTGAAGGCACCACCTTCTTCCTCCGTACTTAATTTGTTTCCTGGGCTGACCTACTCATGCTTCTTGCTTCTGTGAATTCTACAGAGATATTATATTATTTGAAGGTCCAAGGCATCTATGTGGGGCCTGAATAACATGTTCTGCTTTGGCTTTTTCTATAATATTTCTTACAGTAGAAATCACATGTTTTAGTGCCTGATAGTGCCATGTATCCTTCCTGTGAGACCTGAACTCAAGGAATCATTGATTCAGTGCTGGGGAAGTAGAAACGTGCTTAGGTCACACTGTTGGTGATACTGGGATAGTAATAGATGTTAAGTATAGGTCACAGGTAGAGCTGAGAGAGAGGGAAACACCGGACAAGATATTGCCATGGCTGAAGCCCCATTTATGAACACTCTGTGTAGGTGGTTGACGTAAAAACAGATGATAATTTTGATAAAACTGTATCAACTACCAATTGATAATTCTCAATTCAATAAAAAAAGTATTTACTGAGCACCTTCTCTGCTGAAAACTAGGTTGGCAATTATGGGGGAAGAATACAGAAAATGGTCTTTGTGCTCAAAGAACTTATATAGCTAGAGATACAATTGATACATGAACCAGTAAGAATAAAATATAATTAAATGTAAATTTTTTTCTTTTTCTTCTTTTTTTAAATTGAAGGATAGTTGATTTACAATGCTGTGCCAATCTCTGCTGTACAGCAAAGTGACTCAGTGATACACATAGAGACATTTTATTTTTTCATCTTCTTTTCCATTATGGTTTATCTCAGGAGATTGGATACAGTTCCCTGTGCTATACAGTAGGACCTTGTTGTTTATCCATTCTAAATGTAATTGTTTGTATCTACCAGTGCATCTCTCTCCCTCCCCTCCCCCTTGGCAACCACAAGTCTGATCTTGATGTCTGTGAGTCTGTTTCTGTTTTGTAGAGAGGTTCATTTGTGCCATATTTTAGATGCCACATATAAGTGATATCATATGGTATTTGTCTTTCTCTTTCTGACTTACTTCACTTAGTATGATAATCTCTAGTCGCATCCATGTTGCTGCAAATGGCATTATTTCGTTCTTTTTTCATGGCTGAGTAATATTCCATGGTAGATATGTACCACATCTTAAAATTGTTTTTTATAGGCCATAAATTCTATGCATTTCAGAGAAAACAAGGAGGGCAGTATTAATTAGGAGTGTACTATAAAGATCTTAATCTGAACTTGGAGGGAAGAGTGGGGCTTGAAGAGTCAGGGGAGAATTCTGTGGGGGAACTAAACAGCCAGGGGCCTGCATTGAAGGGCTCAAGGAGCAAGCAAGGGCAGGAATGGTGGCAGATAAAAACTTTTTAAAAAAAAATAAACCCAAACTTTCCTGGGTTAACATATATGCATCAGAATACTCCTGTCCTAGCAGGGAGCAGAATTACATTCTTTAGCCACCTGACTGTAACATGACATGAGAATTAACTTGAAAAATCTTCGGAGAAAGACAGCCGCTAGGCAGGGCGGTGATGTAGTTTAACAGGCCACTGAACAAGTTAGGAAACATGAATTTTAGTTTCCATAATGACTCTCTTTCGATATCAAGTTCCTTACCCACTATGACCTCACATCAGAGGTGTCTATTACTTATTGACAGCTTCTTCTATGCTGGGCCTCATATACATTATATCATTTTATTCTCATAACAACCCTAGAAGTCCAGTTATTTAAAAAAATCTGTATTATACAAATGAGGAAACTGAGACTCAGAGAAGTCAAGAAGCTTACCCAAGGTACACAGCTGGAGGTGGTAAGGTAGTGATTGAAACCTAAGCCATCTGACTCCCTGTTACCAAAATGTCTCAAATAGTCCTGGTTTCAGAGTGTCAGAGTGTTCCAGAGCAGTGCAAGGAAAGCACATATAGGGAGGTTTATGTACATTCACCTTTTCTAACCCTCGTAGACTTGTTTTTCCATCTCGTGATAAGGCATGACTTAAATCCTGACGTAGCTGCACATTTCACAAGAGAACTCTTAAAAACTGAAGTACCTGTTTTCAAATGGCACTGAAATTCTAGAGGCCAATACGTTTTCTAAGAGTGGAAAGCTCTTGGCCCGGTACCCAGGCACTAGAGTCTCCTGCGATGTGCTTCCATGGAAACGGGCCAGGGATGTCCACTGCTACACAGCAGAGGAATGTAGCCTTTGGAGAGATAGTAGCCCACAGGACTCAAAATTCTCAGGAAATGATTTCTTCCCTTGTGGGAGCAAAGGCAATCCAGTAAATCCATGTGCTTGTTAGAGAAGCAGCTGCCGCTAGGCTTGCTGATAACATTTGCAGCTAAAACCTCCAAATCCCACACTCCTGATAGCTCTGACTTTGAAAGTCATATCTTACAGGGATCTTCGCTGATGTCCCCCCACGAAACACACTTAATCTTCACTGAAAATCCCTGTAGCCCACAGAGATAAGCCGCCTATGTGGATGCAGGGAAACCTGTTTTCCTGAAAGGTAGGTGGATTGGAACTGGGGTGTGTTAATCAATTTCTATACACGAAGATCTGCTTGGAAGGTTGGGTAATTCCTAACAACACCACCCTTTACCTCGGATTCACAGAAGGGCATTCATGTTCCTGTTTGGGTTTTAAGCCTGGTGTCTGATTGGTTTCCCCAGTAGGGCCGTGGTTTGGTTAAGAGCACTGTATTCTTAAGTCAACTGAAAGGCAAACTATTCAGCAACCCAGAAGATGTCAGTGTAGACCGTTGAAAGTGCTTTGTGAAATGATGCTGGTTCTTCTGGGGGTGCATTCGGCCAGTTGGAAAGTCATTGCAGCCCTGTCTTTTTCCTTACAGAACTTGGAATTTAGAAGTCTCTGATGTGTGAATGGGGAAAAAAGCACCTGGTAGAAAAAAAATCTCTAAAAACCTATGTCTATTGCACATACACTCTCCTCGGGATCGTGAAGAGGCTTCTGTAGAAAAGTCAGACTAGAAATAATGATTTGATGTGGTTCCCTTGGCCTGCAAAGCCACCATTTTGTATTCCACATTGGAAGTCTCCATCAAATAACAACAGTAAGCTAATAATAGAGTCGGCCAACTTTCAGCTTCAGAGTGAAACCCTCTTTAAGTTATTCCCATGCCTCTTGTTAACATTTTTGAGGCCAGTAAACAGGCTGCGCATTTGGAGTTGGAGTTTTCTCTACAGTTTTGGAGCCACAGTAGCCTCTCCTCTCTTTATCTCCCCTTCCTTCCTCACAAGTCCTTGCCTTTCACCCTGTCTCTCTTAGAACACCTTTCGTTCCATCTTCTTTTTCTCTGCTCTTACCTTTTGGTTTCTTCCTCTATACACCTTTCCCCTTCCCATTCTCCCGTCATCCTTTCCTCTTCCCTTCTCTCAAAAACAAATGACAGGGGCTTCCCTGGTGTCGCAGAGGTTGAGAGTCCGCCTGCTGATGCAGGGGACACGGGTTCGTGCCCCGGTCTGGGAAGATCCCACATGCCGCAGAGCGGCTGGGCCCGTGAGCCATGGCCGCTGAGCCTGTGCGTCCGGAGCCTGTGCTTCGCAACGGGAGAGGCCACAACAGTGAGAGGCCCGCGTACCGCAAAACAAAACAAAACAAACAAATGACAAACACACAAATACACTCAAAACCACTGGAATGTACAGTGTAATGGAGAAACACAATGGCTTCCATTAACTTCGGTTCAGCCTTTTTTGGCTGAGTGCCTTCTGAGCAGGGCAAAGCCCAACCTAATTCCAATAGGCTCTTGCTTTTAGACTGCTCTTCTAAAATTATGTACATAGCAATGGAGTCAGAAACAATTTAAACTATTGTCATGGATCATTATTTCCACACAGTTTTAAGAGCTAACTGGAAGAAGTTACATCTTCATAGATAGAAAACCTAGGTACAGAAAAGTTGATGACTGAAAATCAGACATAAAGCTGTAACAATCAAGTAATCAACAAAACACTGTTCAATTCCTATTATATTTAGGACATTGTAGTGAGCAAGATGGGGTCACACAAACAAACATATCATTCTCAATTTCAAGTAGCTTATGATCATGTTTGGGATGACAGGGAACTTATACATGAAAAAACAGCCAGGATTAGCTTGAGCTAATATTCATGGAGCACTTACTAATTGTCAGTCATGGTGGTGAGCTCTTTTTAAGTGTTCTGTCCTATAGTCATTAAAACAATTCTGTAATGTATGCTGCATACCATTATGATCTGCATTTTACAGGTTAGGAAACTGAGACTTAGAGATTAAGTAACTTGCTCAAGGTCTCACAGGTAGCCGGTGGCAAAGCTGGGACTTGAAGGAGTATAAGTCAGCAAATGTTAAATACCACATGAATAGGACAAAATGTTCTTGAATTTCCAGGTTCAGACATGGAAAATCACTGTGTACTTGGGAGGTTACAAAAAGACAGCATCTCAGGATTGGAGCAGACCTTCAAGATCTGAATCTCCCCTTTAATGTCACACTTGGGGAAACTGGAACCCAAAGACAGGGATAACCTGCTGAAAGAGATGGCATGTGAACGGCATGTGTAGGATGAGTGAGGGTTTGGGACTGTCTAGACATAGAGAGCAGATGGCATTCCAGGGAGGGAACGGGAATGATGGTCTCCTGAATCATATTCCAATCACTTTGGTATTGTTTTCCTCTCACTAAGAACCTTTCCTCACTATCTGGTATGTCTAAAAATGATTCCAGGGAGAGGAGTATGGGGGAAGCAGAAGACCTTTTGGAACTGTGATCACCTCCTGGCCTCTGAGAGTTCTTACCCCACTGGGACTCTTGGTCAAAGTTACCATTGCTCCTGACTATTGGATGAAGTCCCATGGATGTCAAAGTTATAATCAAGAACGGGCAGCAAACAAAACTGAAATAAGCTATGGCAGAAAGAGAAATGCAGTAGAAAATATGTCAGTGTATAACTTAAAGTTTTGAAGCTGAAAAAGTCAAGCTTGGAGGACAGCCTGCCGGGGGTCTCTTTACTTTGTGTCATCCTCGAACAGAGCACAGTATTATATAGAATGTTTGCTCCAGAACTAGACACAAATAGTTCTGAGGATTAACTTTGAATTTCCTGGATTTGGTGGGCGTAAATCAGGGCCTTCATGCTATTTTAACACTTTTTGAAAACAAGGTCCTTCTGAATAAATGGTGAAACTGGGTCAAGAAATCCTTTATTCATTAATAAGTAAAATCTAGAACTTGGAGTAATGCTCCCTAATTATGAAATGGGCAGCTCTCTGTACTGTTTTCTGATTGGCTGACATCAGTTTGAATGCAAAGCTTTATTTCACTGCAGAGTCCTGGCATACTTCACACATTAACATTCTAAGCTGTCTAAGTAGGTGTGAAACTAATTTTGTGTTTATTTTTTAAAACCCACCTATGATCATTTAGGACCATCCACTTCACCTTGGGAGGGCAGCACCCAGTTGTAGGTGGGCCCTGGGAGACAATAAAGGACAGGATCATTTCTTAAATGCCTTAAACCAGAATATTTATAGCTTCCTGGAATAGTTGTAACTACTTATCCATGTTTCCAGCCACAACTTTTCTTAATAAGAAGGGCTTTGAAAAACCTGCTAAATCTGGGCATAAAAGGAAACAGAAGTTTTCCTAGAGCAGTGGAATTTTTTAAAGTCACATAGTAACCTTATTGATGAAATCAGGAAGAGAGCACTTTCAGATCAGACTTGAGGGAGGTTATTTACAAAACATAGGATTTTCTCAGCAAGCCAGGCACATTCTAAGAGCTTTCCCGCAACATGAAGACACATACCATCACTGGCTTTTAATCAGGCCAGACGGTCTTACAGATTCTTCTTCAGTGGGGGATGTTAAATGGATGTTAATTACCAGCAACCCAATTCATTCAGAATCAATAGGAAGACTATTTGCAGAGGTCATTAGGCCCTTTTTTTTTTTTTTTGCGGTACGCGGGCCTCTCACTGTTGTGGCCTCTCACTGTTGTGGCTTCTCCCGTTGCGGAGCACAGGCTCTGGACGCGCAGGCTCAGCGGCCATGGCTCACGGGCCCAGCCGCTCCGCGGCATGTGGGATCTTCCCGGAACGGGGCACGAACCCGCGTCCCCTGCATCGGCAGGCGGACTCTCAACCACTGCGCCACCAGGGAAACCCATTTGGCACTTTAAAAAAGAAAAACAAAACCCCCAAAACTTAGATTCATTAGCAATTAAATTGAAAAAAAAAAAGTGTATATTTTGCTCTGCTTGGACAGCCTGTATCTGCCTTGAATTAATCTTCTCATAAAAGCACTTTCTTGGTTATAAATATCTATCCTAATAAAACTGTATTTTAAAATTTCGTGCCTTTTGGGCCAAGGGCAATCTAATCAAATGTATGCTTTGGAAAAGCCATATTCACACTGACTGTCATTCCTAACACATGGTTTTGTACCTTCAGCCCTGGAGGTTTTAACTGTGTTTTGTTGCAAAGGAGGGCCCCCTAACTCAAATTCTGCTCCTTGGAAGGTCTGTGACCAAGAGTAGTGGGTTTTTTGTTTTTGTTTTTCTTCTTTCTCCTAATCCTCCTCTTCCTTTAAAACATTAACTAAGTACTGAGTAAAATAATTCAGAATGTTGCGAAATGTTGTAGAATAAAGTCTCCCTCTTCAGACTGGTGGTCTTCTCTCTAGAAGCCCCCATCCCCTCTCAGTTGGGTCCTTTGAGCAGAACACGGATAGGGGAAAGTTTGGGTGTGGTTGAGGCATCAGCTTTGAATGCCAAAGGCACGCGTCACAGCTAAATAGTGAGATCAGTCTTTCAGTGAGGACATGCTATTCAATGCAAATTGCTTTTACCTTTCAATATTTACTTTATGCAGAGTATTGCTGAGCATTAAGGAAAATGCAAAAGTGTATTAAGACGCAAGATTTTCCTTCAAAAAGTTTCAAGAGGGCTTCCCTGGTGGCTCAGTGGTTGAGAGTCTGCCTGCCGATGCGGGCGACGCGGGTTCGTGCCCCGGTCTGGGAGGGTCCCACGTGCCGCGGAGCGGCTGGGTCCGTGGGCCGTGGCTGCTGAGCCTGCGCGTTCGGAGCCTGTGCTCCGCAATGGGAGAGGCCACAGCGGTGAGAGGCCCGCGTACAGCAAAAAAAAAAAAAGTTTCAAGAACAGTAGATGAGATGGTGCATGAACACTGATAACAGATAAATGGCTATAAAATAGCATTTTTTAGCAAGAGCAAAAAAGCTGTAAGATTTAGGGAGGTTCAGTTCTGGCTAAGGAAATCTTCATAGAATACAGTAAGTTATGTTTTCCTTTATTAAACTCCTTTTATGTAACAGACATTGTGGAATCACTTTACACGTATTATCTTATTTAATCTCACAGTAACTAGATGAAGCAGGTGTTATTATCCTCATGTTGACAAATGAGGAAACTGATGCTTGGCCAATTTATCAATAAGAGATACACTCAAAGCGCATATATGACAGGGGTAGGATTTGAATATTTGGACTTCCATATATCTGTCTCCAAAGCCTATATTCTTAATCACAAACTTAGCCCCCTGTTTTACATCCCGATTTACTAATCCCTCTAGTCTGGATAGTGGTCTGGTTCCTCTTGTCTCTCCCTGAAATATCCTTCCAAGAAGCAACCTGTAAGGGCACCCAACTGACAGGTCAGATCACTCAGAGCTCAGGGGAGAACAGAGGTAAGGAGAGGGAATTGAGCTGATTCATGGTAGGAGAGAAGAGATGGATGAGGTAGCCTGAGTGGGGGTGACTGGTAAAGCCACATGGATGCTGAATATCAAAAGAACTAAGTGGGAATTTAGACAAATGTATGAGTAACAGAAAGAATATTGGTGGGTAGCTCCCTTATAATGGGGCCTAATCTCCCATTACCCTCCGAGGCCCTTAGAACATATGTCTTTCTTCTCATAACCAAGGAAGAAACATTAATGATAATTCAATATTATTTGGTTAGAGAAGAATTAGTTAATTTTGTTTCTTTAGTGCTTATCTGTGGAAATTAAGGCATCAGTACTATATTTACTCCTTCTCTCTAATCTCTACTTCCATATGTTTTGGTGATTTAAATCTCCACTTAATGCCTACCAGTTAAGGTAACAGAAGTGATGAGGAGGATATAAGGAAGGCAATGCTGTTTATCTAAATATTAGGGGGAAAGGGTGGCCATTTAACACACTTTGCTGGGTGGATGTCAGGTTCTCCTCAGATCCTGATATCTGAATGGACCCTCGTGGCGCACACCATCCTCAGAGGAATGACCTTGGCTCTGTATCTGTTGGGATGAGGAGATGTAAAAAACAATTCACTTGGAGTCAATGATCTGCATTTGAACCCTAGCCTTACAATTTACCAGCTGTCCAAACCTGAACATTTTTCATGTATAGAATGATAATACTTTGCCTAAATTTTAGGGTTGTAACAAAGAGTAGAGGAGATAATGAAAATGAACATATTTTGTAAATTGCAAAGTCTATTCTAGAGGTTCCTACTGGAGTTCTGGATTCCTAAGTGCTTACTCATCCACTCTTCTGGGTTCTAACTAGTAAAGAAGAAATACTAGGAGCAAGAGGGAGATCAACAGTATTGGTGGGGGTCCAATTATTCTCAAAGTTGTAGTTCCCAGCTAAAGTTGCATTAAAGCATAGGGCATGGACCTGAGGCCAATTGCAGGAACCTAATATGGGCTCTCAAAACTCAACCTTGAGACCCATCTGCAGGGAGAGTTGGGTTCTGCAAATCAGACTCTGGCCAGTGGCATGAGGGGTCTTTTCCTATCTCTCCAACCCTAGAGAAGGCAGACCTAGGGCCCGGACTCAAATGTTCTTTGCAAGAGAGGAGGAAATGGAGAGGCCCCTCTTATCCTCTGTTTGTTCCCTGTGGCTGACAGCCGTGAGAAAGACAGGGTGGAGCCTCTTCCTGCTTAAGACAAAGTAATGCCTCACACTGGGGAGAGTGAG
This sequence comes from Platanista minor, assembly GCA_004363435.1. NCBI lineage: Eukaryota > Metazoa > Chordata > Mammalia > Artiodactyla > Platanistidae > Platanista > Platanista minor. Next base: position 10,805 of record RJWK010018710.1, read on the forward strand.
ACCCCCAGTGGGGATACTGGTTCTCTCCTAGACAAGATCAGGGCTTCCAATGCCATCTATTCCAATGTGGTGGCTGTGGCCTCCTCTGGGGACTGCTTCTGGATTTTATTCATTTTGGGGGACATTGGACTCTGAATCTGATAAAAACTTGTGAATATTCTCTCAGAAAAAAATGCATTAAAATGCAGTTAAGGCTAATATTTTCACATAGTTTCACAAAGTTCATAGATACCATCCATGGACTCTCACTGGAAGTTAAACTTCCTATTCCAAGGTTGTATAAATTTTTCTTAAAATTTTGTGCGTTTTATTAAATTGGAATCATACATTTTTATTGATAGACTAATATTTTTTTCTTTTGGCCATGCTGCACGGCATGCAGGATCCCAGTTTCCCGACCAGAGATCGAACCTGTGGCCCCTGCAGTGGAAGTGTGGAGTCTTAACCACTGGACCACCAGGGAAGTCCCTGTGTAAATGTGAATTGTTATGATTTTTCCTTACCCTGAAGGAAGACTAGGGCCTACTATTCAAAATATTACCTGTTTCTCAGAAAATGAAGGTGAGGTAACAAGTTGTTTCTCAACTAAATTGATTCTTACTGTATCCATTAATTTGAGTTTTTCTTTAATTATTAAGGGGTTTTGTTTTGTTCATCCTAGCAAACTTTGGCCTCCATAAAAGAACGTTAAGTTTATTCACTTAAAAAGTTACTTATTATTATCCTATTTATGTTGTGAACTGTAATACCTTACTTAGGGAGTAAATAGCTGTCCACGTTAGTTAACTGAGCATTATAACAGAGATTCATCTGGAAAACAAGTTTTAATCCGAGTCACTAATTTCTTCTTCAAATTGAGGGTTGCACAGCAACTAGCTTTAGGGAACTTTGGAAGATAATGGTCATCTTCTCCCCTTTGGCCTCTTTCCTTCCTTTTCTGCTCTGAACTTCAGCTCTAAACATCCAGAATGCAGCCTCAGGCAATGGCTACAAGCGTGACCCTCAGTAAAACATGTTGAATTGAAGTTAGTCTTATCTACCCCAGCCCACTCTCCATGTGTCAGTGTTTCCCCTGAACAGGCTTCTCTACCCCCATCTCCCAGGACATCTACCCTGTCAGGGTCCTTGCCCATCCAGCTCCCCTCTCAGAATCCATTCACCTGAACTTTGGGAAGCATCATGGCCCACTAAAGCCACTCTTCACCGACAAGAAAACAAGCCCATCATGGCCTACCTCTTCCATATTTCAAGATAGAGAATTCCAGAAGAGATCCTGGTTTTCATGTTGAATATGCCAAATGTCCATGCTTAGAGAAAAGAACAGGAAAAAAAACCCAAACAAGTTCTTTCCTTCAAAGCAGAATTTAAGGCTCTATCTCTAGAGAAACAGCCTGATTGCCCTTTAAAATGATAACTTATTGGGAGTTCCTGGTGGCCTAATGGTTAGGATTCTGGGCGTTCACTGCTGTCACCTGGGTTCAAATCCCTGGTCGGGGAGCTGAGATCCTGCAAGCCGTGTGGCGTGGCCAAAACAAAAACAACAACAACAACAAACAAACAAAACTTAGTAATTCCAGAGAATAAGGTTTTTCAAGAAAATAAAAATTGGGGAGTATGGTCTCAGTTAGCACTCCCCATTAAAAATACATTTCTGTGCACATTTTGTGAGTCCATTAAGGAACAGTAAGATTCTAGGATAAAAATTGGATGTTAAAATATAAATAATGCCTTCCTCTGATGCTTTTTTCTGTTTGTTTTTTTGGTGCAGCTTTATTATTCATTCAGATTAGACCAGTTTCACTTTGGATTATTTTCCATGTTAGGATTGTTGAAATCAAGGTAGGTGAGCCAGGACTTCCCTGGTGGCGCAGTGGTTAAGAACCCACCTGCCAATGCAGGGGACACGGGTTCGAGCCCTGGTCCAGGAAGATCCCACATGCTGTGGAGCAACTAAGCCCGTGCACCACAACTACTGAAGCCTGCGTGCCTAGAGCCCGTGCTCTGCAACAAAGAGAAGCCACCGCAATGAGAAGCCCGCACACTGCAGCAAAGGGTGGCCTCTGCTCGCCGCAACTAGAGAAAGCCCATGCACAGCAACAAAGACCCAACGCAGCCAAAGTTAATTAATTAATTAATTTTTAAATTTTTTTAAAAAAGGTGAGCCACTCTGTGATCTAGTTCAGGTTAATGGCTGCCTCACAGCAGCTGGCTGCACCTCATTTAGATGTCCATCCATCACACTTTTAATGACATCCCATAATATGTTTAAGCTGCATAGGTGCTGAAAAAACTCATGAACTCTGAGGAATTTTTACGGTAATGTATAATCATGTCCAATACTTTACATAGATACAAAATTTACTTTACAAAATGTTGTCAGCTTTAGAGTTCAAACTAATGACAAACCTTAAAATGATTTTTTTTTGGCAACAATATAAAACAAATCCATATGGTTTAGCTAGTGCTGCTAAATGTTTAGTGAATACTATTTTTATATTCTGATATTATTTCATTGGTATTTTACACATATGTTTTTTAACTTAGGTATTATTTTTGGTTTATTATCAATGTCATTTAGCAGATAAAGTTGATAAATGCATACTGATAATGAAGAGATTTTTCTGAAGTTGAAAAATCAGAAGTTTCGTTTCCTATCTTTCTAGCTCTGGATCTATAAAATATTTCCTATGAGATCAGAAGACATTCTTCTTTTAGAAAATGGTGACACAGTCTTGATGGAGTGAAGAGTTGATATTAATGAAAATTGATTAATTCAGACTGTGTTTCCTGCACTGGCTTAAATTTATTTGGTAGCAAGTCTTCCGTCCACATTGATAAATTTTTTTCTCTTTTTCTTTTTCTCTTTCTGACTCTCCTTATGGGACAACACATCTAGTTGAAAATTTGAAATAGGCTATGTTTCCTTATGTCTTTGTATCCATCATCCAACTTTGTTTACTTCTTAGAATCTTTTAATACTAGATAACAACAATAATAAAATAATTATAATTGCCTAATTTCATGTGTTTTATTCTACAAAGATTTTCTAATTCAGCTCTGTGGAGTAGATAAAGAAACAGAATATTTGTCTTTTGCCCATTTTTAATATGGGTTTGTCAATATTTTCTTACTGCTTCACAAGTGTGCTTTATATATCCCTTTACTATATATGTGTATATACATACATTTAAAAATTCAAGAAGATAGAGAATATATATATTCTATAAACAAAAAGTATATATCATATACTAGTACAAGGTAAGAAAAAGAAATTATAGACTACTTTATTACAATAATTTTGACAACTTATATGACAGGAACAAATTCCTAAAAAGTAAGTTTACCAATACTGACACAGCAAGAAACAGAAAAATCTGAATAGTCCTATATTTATTAATGTAATCAAATTCATAATTTAAAACTTACCCAGAAGAAAACTACAGGCCCAGAATGTCATCACCAGGGAAATACACATTGATACGTTGGACCTCATTAAAATTAAGAACTTCTATTTATTAAAAAAAAAACATAAAGAAGATATTGTTTGCATATATACACAATATCTTTTATATATACATATTTTAATGTATCTTATGTGTGCATTTATATATACACATATGTGTATCTATGTCTATATACATACACACACACACACACACACACACACACACACACACAATATCTTACTCTGTCTCCTCTTACCCTCTCCATCTTTATTTCAGGTGTCTGTTAGCTAAGATATTATTTTTCATTGTTAAGATTTTTAACAATGACTAATCTGAAACTATATCTTTTATGCTTTACCTACATGTTGATCCTAAAGTTGGAAAGTAATGAATAATATTCATAATATAGCATGTATATATTTTTACCTGAAGAACCAAATAGTAAGATCTGACACACAGAGAAAGAAATAATAACTCTACATTGCTAAATGAATATCAGTGCCAGAGAGATTCTTTGCATTGTTGCTGTTTGTATTTCCTACCGTCAATTACTCAAGATCATTTCTCATTTCAGTTTGCTGCATGTTCGAATTATAACTTTTTTATTGAACTTTTTTCCCACTGAAGTTTTCAGTTGTCTTTATTCTCATTGACATAAGAAACATGTTTAATTCATGTCACTAAGAAGTTTAAACTTCTCAGTCATTTGTCTTGAAGTTATTCTAGAAATTCTGACTACTTGGAGTTCTGACTTCCTGTTCTGATTTTGTCTAACTCATTTCTGGAGTTGCCATAGAAATCCCAGAATTTATTTTTATCACACTGCTGAATTAAGTCTTCTATGTCTTGAAACATATTTCTTTTTTAAGATAGATATCATCTTGGGAACATTTTACACTTTTCTGGAGAACATCTTCAATAGATTTTTTTTTCCAGAAAGGTACATGGAAAGTTAGCTTTTTCAGGCCTTGTATATTGTGGTTGGCTCCAGGTGGGCAGGATCAATCCCCTACTCAAAACTGGTCTAAATGTTGAGACATGCCGTCATACATTCAGCCGGGTGGTGTGAAAAATGATCACTTACATAATGAGGCTTTCTTGGGAGATAGCAGGGCAGGTACCCAAGTCAGTCAGAAGAGGCTTGAGTGAAAGGAGGGACAAGTGGCTTTGGCTTTAATTGTGATTACAGGTACCATAAGGCTAGAGTGAGCATTTGAACCACTGCCAGTGCCAAGAGAGGAAGTACATGGTCCTTCTTATAAGTTTGCCTAGATGTAGGGCATGAAGGAACCAAGAGGGTGGAGATTGAAAACTGTCAGTGGTAAAATGTCAAGAACGGAGTCAGATTCTTATTACATCCTCGTACTAAAATAATAGTTCAAAGGGCTTCCCTGGTGGCGCAGTGGTTGAGAGTCCGCCTGCCGATGCAGGGGACACGGGTTCGTGCCCCGGTCCGGGAGGATCCCACGTGTCGCGGAGCGGCTAGGCCCGTGAGCCATGGCCACTGAGCCTGCGTGTCCGGAGCCTGTGCTCCGCAACGGGAGAGGCCACAGCAGTGAGAGGCCTGTGTACCGCAAAAAAATAAAAAAATAATAGTTCACCTGAATGTATGACATTAACTTGAATATCATTTGCCTATAGAACTTTAAATACATTGCTAGATATTCTACTAGCCTCTTCTGTTGATGATGAAAAGTCTGATGACAATTTCTTTGTAGATGAAACCCTTATCTTTTCTTCCTGGGTACTTATAAGATGTATCAGTATTCTTAGACTCCTAAAGCCTCCCTATAAGGTGCCAAGGTATAGATATTTTTTCCATTCATTTTGTTTGACATTTGGTGATTCCTTTTAATTTGAACTGAACTTCAGTTCAGAGGAAAAATAAATTTCTTTCTATTTCTTTGATTATATTCTCCCATTTGTTTCCTCTTCTTTTGCTCTGGAGATCTTACTGGACCAGATTTTATGCCTACTGGATTTATCTGCCATTTCCTTGAACTTTTCTCTTAAATATTATACCTTTGCTTTTTGTTTTACAATCATAGAAATTGATTTTACTCTATCCTTTATTTTTTATTGGCCGCACTGCACGTCTTGCAGGATCTTAGCTCCCCGACCAGGGATTGAACCTGGGCCACTACAGTGAAAGTACTGAGTCCTAACTACTGGACCACCAGGGAATTAACTCCCAATTTTACTCTATCCTTTAACCGTTCTATTATTATTTTATTAAATTTGACAATCTTGTGTGGAAATCACAAGAATTCTTTCAAGTTCTCTGGTTGTTCCTTTTTCTTAGGAACCTGTTCTTGTTTTTATGAATGAACTACCTTATAAATCTCTTTAAAGATACTTTATCAGCTACAAGTGTGTTTGGCCATGAGTAGTAGAAAATCCAACGATGGTAGCTTAATAAACAAAAGGGTTTATTTGTCTCTTGAAGCAGGAATCTGGGGATAGGCAGCCTGGGGTTGATCCAGTAAAGAGGGTTTCTCCATCTTGGGGCTCTGGCCATCTCTAGCATGTGGACCTCTTTCCTTGTGCTTATCTCTTCATGGTCCTAAGAGAGCTCTACTGCACTCTTTGACATCTTGTCAGGTTCAACAAAAGAAAAAAGATAAAGACAGAAGGCTGAAATGAATTTGTATCTTTTCTATATCTAAAGATAGCTATATATTTTTAAAATCTTTCCTGAAAGTCCTACCTGGTGACTTCTGTTTAAATATCACTATCCAGAATTGGGTCACATGGCTACCATGGACCAGTCATTGGAAGGTGTTTAAGGAGGAGGAGCTGTGATTGGGATTGAGTTGGCTAACTAACCCTGTCCATCAAAGATACTAACTGGAATTTTAATAAATGTTCTCTTCTATTTTTTGAATTGTGTCTTTTATTCTATTGCTATTTCTCAAATAAATAGTCATACTTGGGGCTACTTGGAACCAAAGAATCAGACTGATACATTTAATTTCAAATGATTTTTCTCTTTTCCTGTATTTACCATTTATGCTAAAGTTAAGATTATTCAAGTTTTGTCATATATTTGTTCAAGCAGTTGTCAGTTTGAGAACTTCACTGTATTACTTTTTAATCTTAAATGTGGGGTTATGGCAGACAATTCCCTCAGTCACATATGAGGAAAATTCTTGACTTTACCTGATTATGAAAGCTGGCTCCCTCTTTAATTAGATTAATACTTGTTCAGCTCTTCTTTTTCTTTTATACTGTGTGCACTCTCCACCCTTCACGGTGGACATGTGATCTTGGTTCTTATTTAATCCTGGATCTTTGCCAAAAAATTTGAAATGAACCAGAACAGTTCATTTTCCAAAGTTTGCAAAAGTTTAACTTACATTTGTTTGCATTACTTTTCTTTTCTCATAGGCTTCTGGGAAGAGTCTGCTTTGGGTTTTGGATTTGGAGGAAAAGTGAGGAGGGAGAAATAAAAAGACTATGGAGCTGGGCCAAAAGAATAAGAAGGGTAAGTATTCTTATTGAAAGTTTTGCCTCCTTGAATTTGTATAGTTTTATAAGTATAGTAATTGATTTTGTTTTTATTAGCCCTAAGCTTTACTAGTTCATAAAATCTGCTGAAGTAAATTTTTAAAAATATATTAGGAAGATACTGAGTTAACCCTACACTGACATAAGAAGGCAGAAACTGGGATATAACTGAAGGCAGAGAGATGATGTTGGCTGTAAGAGAAGCAAGCGCCAACACTTTTGTTTGAACCTTTGCTAGAAGGTGGGAAGAGAAAAAAGACATATTAAGATGACCTTGATCATATTAGGTTTTGGAAGCTCAGCAAACATGTATGCCTAAGGTGAGATCTGAATGAACAATTAGACTTTGAAGTGTTTATCTAAATGGTGAAATCCATGAAGCTTTGTAAGGCAAGCCTAGAGCTCACCCAGATATGGTACCTATACTATCTGGAGTGATTAGGAGGTTTTTTATTTAACATATATTTATTCTTTTCAACAAAATATGTTGTTAAATATAACTAATTACATTTAATGTTTATAGTTTCACAAATGATGTTATATATCAATATTTGTTTTAAAATATTTCATTGAATTCTGTACACATAGACTAGGTGACTACTGGAAGAACGAAGAATAGGTGAAATTACATTCCATAAATTCAAGTTCACTTGATAGCAGAGGCAGGATTCAGGAAGGGAAAGAATTAATGTTTGAGTAACTGCTTTGTGTTAGGCACATAGTAGGTTATCTATATACAACAGCATTTTTAATCTTACAACTTTCAAAGAAAGTATCTCTATTTGAAGTATAAGAAATCTGAGAACATACGTAACTTCATCAAAGTCACTGAGTTAAGGCAAGAAGTATATTAGTTTGCTAGGGCTGCCATAACAGAATATGGCAGGCTGGGAGGCTTAAACAACAGAAACTTATCTTTTAGTATTCTGGAGGCTGGAATTCCAAGATCAAAGTGTTGGCAGGATTGGGTCTTTTGAGGCCTCTCTTTATGGCTTGTAGATGTTGTCTTTTCCTGATGCCTTCTCTCTGTATCCTCACACGGTCTTTCCTTTTTGGGCATGTACCCTGGTGTCTCTGGTGTATCAAAGTGGTGTATCTTGTGTGTCCAAATTTCCTCTTCTTATAAGGACACCAGTGAGATTGGATTAGGGCCCGCCCTGATGGCCTCATTTTAACTTGATCATCTCTTGAAAAGCCCTGTCTCCAAATACAGTCACATTTGAGATACTGGAAGCTAGGGTTTCAACCCATCAATTCTGGGGGAACCCAATTCAGCTCATAACAGGGGGGCCAGTTGTATTTAGGAATAGTGAAATGGACATCAGCCAAGAAGACTTTCCTCCTCTTTTGGTCTCCGAGTACAGAATACAGAGGAAACACATGACTAGAGGGCACTGATCCTCAACCACTTATCCAACATAGGGGCAGCCCAAACATAGAAACAGGTCCAAATGGTATGGGTAGAGAGGATGCCAAACTCAAATGGCTTATGCTAGAATACTCAGCCCAGGAGGAATCTAGGAATTAGTCTAAGCTCCTCACTTTACAAATAAAGAAGCAAAAGTCCAATTATGAAATGACTTACAGAGCATCATAAAATTAGTGGGCGTGACTGGGGTAACATTTTTATAAACTGTCGTGTGCTACTCATTGAGAATATATATACATATATATATATATATATCCATATGTGTGTATATAGATTCAATGAATAAATATAAATGTTTATATGCTTATGTATATGTATGTATAGTCTATAAAAATAAAATGTCTCTAATCTTTAAAATGACATTTGAAGGTAGTCATTATTATCTCCACTGATAAAAAAATCCTGAAGCTGAGATTTAAGTTCAAGTTGTTTTATGTATACAACTTTTTTTTTCTTTCAGCCTTAGGATGGACTTATATTATCTATATATTTATCACAGGGAAAGTTTCACAAAATCTCCAAAAGGGAGATGGTCTATCCCCAAAAATTCAATTCTCACATGTGATACATGCTAATGGACACAAGAGAAAATATCTCCTTGTCACTTATTTTCACACGATTGTATAGCCATGGCAATCACAATTAGATGTGACTGAAGACCTCGCTAACTTGATTCATTTTGTTTCATTTGCTTGTTTTGTGAGTGGAGAGGCTGCTGCTTTAAAGTTCTAGCCCCTCATGAGGTGGTTTAAGGAGATTGTGGTTGATGAAACCAATGAAATTTGTCATATCTAATACAAGTTTTCAGGGAACTGCATCAACAGTCTCTGGTACCAACTGTGCTTTTCTATGAAGAAAACCCAAAACCCACAAAACCTAAAAGCTTGCTTTGTTGAACTGTGCCTTTGAAACTTACAAGCCTCTGTTCTTGACCCAGCTCCTTCTCTTGAGATTGGGCCTATAGGTGGCAGCAACTGTTAGCTATTGAGCTTGGGTGACTTGGGCCAAAAGTTCTCTTGAAATACTTTAAATAGTTTAAATATTCTTGGACACTTGAAAATGAAATTGTCTCTAGATAAGAAAGTAAAAGGTCAAACTTGAATTGTGACTGTTGAATGATTCATACACTACAGTCAACAGTATGTAGATTAAAAAAGAGTGTAGTGGCTAAAACATTTGATATTTTAGAAGTCTAAGACGTGCTGATGGTTGGATTCAATCTCTAGGATTTGTGACTGCTGTGGTCAGACTGGTTATCCTTTGCTCTTCATTGTTTTGTGTAAAATGGGTTTTTGAACCTAGATTATTTTTCAATCAGTTCCTCTGTGCTTCATATTCCATAAAAGTTGAGATTTTAATTCATGTGCCATCTGTTTTATACAATGAATGTGACACAGAAACATTGAATACAATTCATGTTTTTGCAAATCAAACAATGCTTATGTGTGTCAAGCACTTATACTTTAAGCCTAACTTACAGGGAAAATCTTATTGCAGTTTGGATTATTTTGTAGTAACTTTTTCTGAGAGTTTTGGATTTTGTTAGTCTGTTTTCCTGGATGAGGGACACCTATAATTCAGCAATGCTTTCAAGAATCAATTAGGTTCTGGGAGAGCTGAGGCAACATGGACTTCAGCTGGATGTCTATTGGTGATTCTTAAACTATACTTTGGCATGACTAATCTGATCACATCAATCATCTTCATAGTTTATATAACTTGGGGCTCAGTCCACTGGGAAGTCAGTGGATTGCATCAGCCACATTCAGTCAACTGGACCCAGCCTTTGGGTTTCCTCATTCTCCAGACAACTTAAAATGATGCTACTCTACCCACTACACCTCTATAACAATCCTAAAATATCATATAGACTAAAAGACTATCTGCTTCAAATACAGACCTTTGACCACTCAGCAAAAACAACTTTATTTGATTCAATAATTTCCAAAGGGGATATTTTTTGATGTTCATTATTTAGTTGGGCTCTTTCTATTATGTGAAGAAAATGTCCTATTTCCCTTTACTACACTGATGCAGTTTGGAGAAGGAAAAGAAAAAAGTGGCATCACTTTGGGAACAAAGGTTTCAATGCATACCAACAGCAAGACTCACTGAATGAAAACAGACGGTTAAAATATAGTTTGGAATAGATGCATCTATACTATAGATGTCTGTTAAAGAATGTTAGAAAAACGAAGTATAGTTTTTTTATGTTACCTGGTAATACCCATAAATTTGGGGTTTGAGATAAGATGGCTGAAATTGAAATTGAGTGTGAACAGCTGAACGTTGTTTGTACTGGAGCTTACCTAAGATAAAAATCAAAGGGTTGGCTTCCTCCTATGGGATCAGTCTGCGATTGATCTGTTAGGGTTTTTTTTTTCTTTGTGTGTGTGTGTATATGTGTGTGTGCGCATGCGCGTGCATGCGCTCTATGGACGGAAGAGGATATAGAATGGATACAATGACCTATAAAACAAATGACCTATAAAACAATGACAATGACCTATAAAACAAATATATTGTATAGTCAAATCAGCTATGATCTGTCTATAACCCTGGGGCAAAAGTTATTAGGTGCCTCAAGAGAATGTGTTGGAAAGCAAAGTACCACATACCTTTTCAGGCACTGCCGAGGGAAGGGCCCAATATAAGGCAGAGGTGGAAAAATGAAAGAAAGTGCTTCAAATAGATGGGCATTTTCTACAGAGGACTTCCTTGTTGTCCTTACACTTGAAAATATAGTATACTGTATTGAAACCTTTAATCCTTATCTTTCAAGATAAGGATTTTTCCCAATGATTATTTTATTATTGCTGCAAATAATATTTCCCAATGATTATTTTATTATATTTATCTTTCAAAGGATACTGCCTTTTTTCTTTCTGAATTCAAGTTTTATTATAATTAGGTAATACTTGGTCTATTTCTATGCACAAAACAATAGTTAGCAGAATTCATATTTAATAAACAGTCAATTTCCAGATTCATTCTCCCCTTTGCAACACATAGGCTTCTCTTATATCCTTGGACTTGGCCCTCATTACAAATTCCCTGTGTTTGGTGCGTATTCATGTTTTTATTTATTTTTATTTATTTACTTATTTTTGGCTGCTTTGGGTCTTCGTTGCTGCACGTGGGCTTTCTATATTTGCAGCGAGCCGGTGCTACTCTTCATTAAGGTGCACGGGTTTCTCACTTCACTGGCTTCTCTTGTGGCAGAGCACGGGCTCTAGGTGCACCGGCTTCAGTAGTGGCTCACGGGTTCTAGAGTGCAGGCTCAGTAGCTGTGGAGCACGGGTTTAGTTGCTCCGCAGCATGTGGGATCTTCCCGGACCAGGGCTCGAACCCATGTCCCCTGCATTGGCAGGCGGATTCTTAACCACTGCGCCACCAGGGAAGTCCCTGGTGCGTATTATTGAAGTTATTCTCCTTTCCCTTGAGTTGGGTGAATTGTAACCACTAGACCCTGAAGGAAATGTCCTAGGAGATTTTAGAAAGTAAATTATTTCTCTTAGGAAACTGTGATTTTGGAGAAAAAATATAGAGTGTCTCCAGGAAGACCAACTCTCTCTCCCCAAAATAACTTTCTTCTCTGTGATTATTTTCTGGATTTCACATTTTAAAATGCCTTCCTACCCCCACTCAAACACACACATACACACACACACACACACACACACACAGGGTCAAATTAAGCTCTGATTAATAGTACTTTGACGTAAAAGGTGTCTTTTCTTCATAGATTAGATTAATCATAGACTTCAACATGCTATATTAAATATAAATTATTAGAGAAAAATGGTCAGAATGATTGACTAAGGCCAGTCTTTGCAGTCTCAGCTTGGTTGTATTGGCTGTGTAGCAAAATGGTAATAATCGCCAGGATACAAGCTCCATGATGGCAGGATTCTCACCTATTTTGTTCTTTGCAGCTTTGCCAATCCCTCAACAGAGCCGGGCAGCTAATAATAGCTCAATAAATACTTGCTGAATGAGTGAATCATTAAGAAAATTACTGGAACAAATTGAATGGTTTTGCTGCGATACAGTGTCTAGCTTTTCCCAGATTAGAATTAAATTCAATTTCATCCAAACTCCCTGTTACTCTGACTTCTAATTAAGTTCCGTAATTTTCCAGGGACTTATTTGGTGTCTATTCACTCATCACTACTTTAGCACTGTGACTGGATTAGCAGCCATTTTCTCTTCTCTTCAACATGCCCCAGACCTACCTCTATCTCAAGAAAGAATGCTTTCACCTTTTCCTCACTCTGGAGTCCTCTAAGGCATTGTGAGGTTTTGCTGTCTACTTGAACAGTTGATAATAGTCCTTTGAAGTAGAGCTTTGAACAAGAGATAAGAAATAGTAATCTAACTGTAGTCTATGCTGATAGTCAACAGGACCATCTTGCTATTCAAGCCACTGAAGATTAGTAATCTCACTCAAAATTATGCAGAAGCCATAGAATATACCTTCTAATTCTCAACTTCTTTCTCTTCCTCTCCCTCCCTCTAGTATCCTTTATTTTTCATAAGTTGTATCTGCAGGATGTAAGTAGAAACAAGAGTGCCATTCTCTATCAGCCTGCCTTCTTCTCATGGGCTGCATGGCCTGAAATGAAGCGAAACCAGAGTGTAATTATACATACCTTCCTCTCTGATCAAACAGTTTCAAACAAGAATCTCACAACAGAAGTGTTCTTTTTGAAAAGTGTCAATAACAGATATTGGCTGTACTTTCTTGAGTGGGAGGGACTTTTGACAAAAGACACAGTTGTTGGTACTAAGATGACTTGTGCTACCTATCGATTCAACCCAGATCCTGGAGGTGACAGATCCACTGCCACTGAGAGTTTATTCTTTCATTCTTATGCTTTAAAGAGTCTTGAAACAAATTCTCAGAGATGGGTTAAATAGCCACAGGAAAGTCTAAGTTACCCATAAAAGACTTAACCATGGCATCAGTTGGTCTTCACATTGTCCAAGAGAAAAATTAGTCAAAGGGCTCATTTAAAAACATTTTCATTCTGTTGACACTGGTTCAAACATTTTCCCAAAACTTCTTTCTAGACCCATTTGGTTTTCCTGCCAAGAAACTTAAGCTCACTGCTATTCTGTTTCCTGCGATTTGGATGTTAGCTATTGATCGCGTTCTGTGGTTTTCTCTCTGGTTTTGTCTCCGTGTTAAGCTTACTCGCCCTAATAAATCTAAGTTATCTCACTCTATGAAACTTCTTGCTCCACATTGTTCAAAAGCAGAGCCAGAGGGCAAGGCAGCTGCTGTCACATTGCTATGACAGAGGCTTGGGACACTCCCAGTGGCTCCCTCTGGCTCTCCCCTCCTGCCGGTAATGCAGCAGATTCCCGAAGTCAGACAATGTATTGTCATGCGGATTACACTGATTAGCTCTAAGTCAGTTAGGTAACTGGAGCCCTTTCAATGGTGTCCTAGGATTCTGTTAGGTTGACTGTTCAAACACTGGTTTTTGGGATCCCCTCCAGCATTCCTTAATGTAGTCCAGGCACGTTATTGCAGGTTTTATTTGAGAAGGGGCTACTTACTTGTCACTTGGAATATTTTCAGTTTTAAGTCAAAACCTTCTTAGCCAAAAAAAAAAAAAAAAAAAAAGCAAAAGATATAAGGGAATATGGTGTAAAGTGGGGGTGGGGGGATTTGGAAGGAAGCAGAAAAGAAAAGAACAACATTCAGTAGTGTATCAAATGCCAAACTTACATTAAAGGCACGTGTGTTCTGGCGATGGGATTTCTGTTTTGTTTTACATAGAAACTGTAATAATTTTGCACTGTTTAGGGTTTTGACTTTCCAAGGAACTAATAAGATCCAGTGAATTTAAAAACAGAGGGATACAGGCAAAAAAGTTCAGGTCTGAGTTGCTTACAGGGCTCGGATATGTGCTTCTGTGTTCCACCCCTGGGCGGGAGAAAACACTCTAGGCTACTGGTGGCTACCCAGTTTACCACTGTATGGGGTTGAACTGTATGCTATTAAGAAGACAGGCCAATTCCTGGGAGCCAGGGCAGAGGCAGTGGCTCCAGATGAGTCAGACTATTATTGCAGCTGGAAGGAAAAGACCCAACATCTCCTTGGAGGTGAGGGCAGAAGATGAGATCTTAGAAAAACAACCATGGGACGATGTCTTTTAAATAAATATGAATTGTCAAGTTTTGGCAGAATTTCTCTGTGCAGAACCTCCTTAGATCCCTACAATAAGGAAGACTTCTCCTAATATGGCATAGAAGAGAGATTGGACACAGCAGGCGTGCCTGAAGGAGATGCTCTGTAGATTCCAATCAAGGACCTTTTGCAGACCTGACCCTTCTCCTCCTCAATTCTTCTTTCATTCTAATCCCATTCTGGAGTACTATCAAGATACGTAGTCTTGAGGTGCCTTTTAACATATGAAATATAAATATAACCTACCCCATAGTCACCTCAAGCCTGAATCTAATGGAAATACAGGCTCCATGGAAGCCCATTATGGCACTTTCTTTAGATTTCTGAGTTATTTAGTATTAATGCAGCCCTCTTCCATGCCTCACACAAAGACACAACACACGCTCACATGCACACTTATATACAGCACTGAATATTCTGGATTGATTGGTTGTTTTCTTACCAAGTAGTACTTGATAGGTCAGAGTGATGTGGCCAGAATCAGCCCAGCCAGGGAGGCAATTTGGCAAAATAAAAAGTGCAGGCAGGGCTTCCCTGGTGGCGCAGTGGTTGAGAGTCCGCCTGCCGATGCAGGGGACACGGGTTCGTGCCCCGGTCCGGCAAGATCCCACATACCGCGGAGCAGCTGGGCCCGTGAGCCATGCCCGCTGAGCCTGCGCATCCGGAACCTGTGCTGCGCAACGGGAGAGGCCACGACAGTGAGAGGCCCGCGTACCGCAAAAAAAAAAAAAACCAAAAAACAAGTGCAGGCAGAGTAAAGAGTGTTCTTTTGAAAATTATCAATCAGTTATGGCATTGGGGAGATGATATAAATTCTCCACAACTGAAGGTCCTGATTAGTAAAAAAGGCTTCATAAAATTACTCATGGTATTATTAACATTTAAAGAGATTATATATATTTACATCTATATTTTTATATATACATTTTTTAAAAGTGTTTATCTAGCTTGGTGCCTGACATTATTATAAGCATTCAGTAAATGGGATTTCCATTTCTTTTTTCACATAGGTAATTAAAGGCCTTCTTATAAGAATTGAGATCTAAAATATATCAGTTTATGAATATTCAAAAAACTGAAGTACTTTGAAGACTGCATCTCCTTCCCTCTATTTATTTATTTCCTTGGATAGCTAGTCTTCTTTGTAGTTAATGTCATCAGGACAATACACAGATAGTGCCTTTGCTTTCTAGTGATTAGATAGCCCTGGTGAATTATTAGCTAATTCATAAGATTGCTGGAAAAATGGGGACAGTGATGCTAGAATATTTTTGTATCTCTGTTGGTTCAAGTTATGCATCCACACTTCTAAAATTGTGTCATTTATCCTGAACTATCTTAAACAACCCTAAAACAGAGAATCCGTCTTTGATCTATTAATTGTGGCTATTTGCATTCTCTATGAGTCTAATTTTCTAGCAAATGTACTTAAGGAAATAATATTACTTTCCTCAACACTATCTTTAGAACTCCCCCAGTTAGACGATGTAGATGCTTTCAGTATTTTTTTTTCCCCCTTCTGCCTTCTCCCAGCTGTTGGAGCTGTCTCATGATGCTGCCAACTTCCACAGGCCCCTGGAGAAACCATCGCAGGGACAGGTTGGGAGGAGGGTAGGAGATTGGGGGTGGACAGGTATATTCCTTCTGAGACAGAGGTGATATGGGCCCATAGCCACGCCTGTGTATTTTTTTCCTCACAAGTAGTTGTTAAGTTGTTAATTCTGTTTTTGAAGTCAGTTGTTAAAAGAAAGAGAAAGAAAGAAACGCTCTGGCTAAACGACTCAAGAGAAGGGAACAGGAGTGGTTGCTATGAGCTTTGCAACACACACGCGTGCGTGTGCAAGCACACATACAAATACACGGACAAAAGGATAAATTGAAAAAGAATGCAGCAGCCCCTGCTTGGTTTAGCAGTCCGGTCAGCCTCACAGATGAGGAAGTGCTGCTTTGTTCCAACCTAAAGCCTTGTTTTCTTGCTGCTTGTCTTTCAGGGTAAAATCGGGGGGAAATTCACCTGTCTGATGCAAAGTTAAACTGCTGGCTTTAATGTGACTGCATGGGAACTTGGGTTTATTAATGAATACAACATACCCTCTTTGATTTGAAAGCTTTCACCCTGCTGAAAAGATTCAAAAGGCATCGCTTCCTGCACCAGAGGCATTCCTTTATCCGTCTCAGTGGTTCACCCCTACCCAGCTGCTATATCTCATTAACAAGCATTTGACCACTGCAGCCTGCTTGGGAGTGTTGACACTTGAAAGGCCCAGGCAGGCGTGGGCAGGCCATCAGCTATGGCAACAGGAAACTGCCCCGGAGACAACACTGAGAAAACAGCAGCTGCAAAAGCCAAAGTCAGAACAGACATAAAGGATCGCCTATATCTGTATCAGTCTGGGGTATCGGTGCATGCCTCTGGGTCTGAATTCACACATCTATGTACTCTATTTAGGGGGTATAAAGATTGTTATCAACATGTATCAGACTCTGGACTTGCTGACAATCCAGAATGATTTTTTGGACTTAAAGGTTGTTGAATCCTTAGGTTTCAAAAATCTTATTCTTCTCAATAACGTATGTTCTCGTTTATGCACATAAGAATGCTCACCAGAGGCCTTAAACTTGATATACCCATTCACTCTGGTGGAAATCATATGGACAATAAAAAATGTGTGTGCCTGAATCCTTATCCATTTTTCATGCTACCACATTATTTTTCAGAAACAAGTCAACCTGTAAAACTGTCATATAAATATGTAAGACTACTCTGAGAGTCTTTGGTTTAGGAATCAAACTGTGATGGTTTTGTATAGAATACTTAAGAATGAAACAGTCATTTCAATTGTGTAAAGATAGCTCATAAAATTAAGTAGGGTATTCCACATAGCTTATTATTGATTATAGTAATTTTAAATGCCTATTTTAATAAAATTTATTTACTATTCATTGAATTGTAGGCTACACAGGACCATACCCCTGAATCTACTTTTAAATGTGTTGTTTCTATATTCATCAGAGGAGCTCAAAGTACAGATACTAATTAGACTGCCTCATGTAATGTTTGGGGCAAATACTTCACATCTTGAGTGTCTGCGTTCAGACTCATCAGAGCATTTTTAGAGGATAGGTAAGCAACAGTTCAAAATCAAAATTTTTTAGCCATCAGGAAAATGACCCTTTTCAAAACTGAAAAAAGAGGTCACTCCATATTAGGGGAAGAAAGAAAGAAAGCTAAATGAAGAAAGACACTAATGCAAAGTGTTGTAAGTGAAGTTGGTTGACTGCCACTCAAAGAGTACTGAGTTATTTTCCTGTCATCATCAGACAATACACTAATGATGATGACATTACGTGTTCTAATACTTTTGTTCTTTTCAATAATTTAGATTTATTTCCATATGTCTATCACTCATCATAAAATACTCTAATTTATTCACATTGTTACTCTAATTAGATAAAAGCATGTACATTTATTTAAAAATGATTGCCAATTAACTCTTTTTTTGTCAGATATTTCTTGAATACAGTGAATTTTCCAATTCTACCTTCATCCCCCTGTTTTCTTTTTTTCTTTCACCTTTTATACTCCAGAGGAAGAGAAGAATGTACCAACCACTGCTAGAAATTTACATTCTTGACAATGTCATAGAGATAGAAACATCTTCCCAAGCACCATCCAGATATTTCCATTTGATTTTGGTTTTTCCATCACAGTCATACTGGGTCACATTCATGTCTGATAGGCAGGAATATGCCCAGGCTCTGGAAACAGACAACTTGGGACCAACTCCCTGTCCTGCCACCTACCAGCAAGACAGACCTTGATTAAGTGACTTAAATTTTCTGTGTCTCACTAAGACTCCTAGTCTGTTAACTGGGGGTAAGTTTAATAGTACTTAATTCATAGGGCATTGTAAAGATTACATGGATGTGTCCACACTTATACACTTCATGTACTCAGTACATGTTAACTATTACTATTAATATCAACCATTTCCCTACCAGTTAATTGGGGGATTTGGGGTTAGAGGAAACAATGGCACCAAAATAAGACCATGTTGAGTCCAGTCAGCAGAGTTTTGGGCCAGATTTCTAAAGACAATTTCTACAATCAGCCAAGAACTTTCATAACAGTTTTTCTTTTGAGCTGCACATTATGTGATTTCTGGAACTCTAGCAATCTCTATATATTTGTTTAGTTACTCTTGCCTATTCTTTGTTGTTTATACTTTTAAATTGGAGGAAGTGGGAGCTTGTAGTACTGTTTTCTACAAGGTAAGTGGAGGCAGCTGTGAGGAACAGAGGACAAGTGCCTGACACGTTAAGGACCCTGGCGATAAAGTAGGGGCTCCAAGGGCAATGTAGGGGCTCCAAGGACAAAGTAGAGGCTCCAAGGACAAAATAGGGGCAAATCTCAAAGGCCTTAACACACTGAGACCTAGAGGCGATGCCTCAACTCTGGCAAATGCTGGGCTGCAGTCAGCCCAAGGCAAAGGCAAATTGTGGGTTATTTGGGGGCAGTCAATTTTTTTCAGAGTTAAAAAATTTCCAAACCAGCCAAAAAGTACTGCAGTGAGCTCCAGTCTGATGCCTACTATCAGTCCAACTTTACTCAGATTCAGGGATATGAGACGAACTCACCCCACCTTAGCATTAATTGACTTAAATTCTATCTTTTTATAACTTTATTCACACATAAGACCTCCCCCATCCCCAAATCACCCATTTTGAAAAGGAGGGAATTGGCATACACACTAGACACTGCTCTAGGACTGCCGGTGCTCTTTTATTTACTCCTTCCCATCGTCAATCATAACCAGTATTTTTATCCCCATTTTCAAGGAGATGGTATGCGACTCAGAGACCAGTTTGGCCATTTTCCTAACGGGAGACAATTAGTAGGTATGTCCTTTAACTCAGATGACACATTAAACTTTAAATTTTCTTTCTATGACATCCCATTGTCTGCAAAATGTTTCAAATTGCTTTAAATAATACAAAGAAGTGGACTTTATTCTGATATTTTATATTTCAGAAGTCCATTTTCAAAAAGTTCCAGAGACGCTGGTTCCTGTGAGGACCGATGTGACAATTAAGACCTTGACCCTGCGGTGGCAGTTGAGGGTAGGCAGTAGAAACAGGATGAAAAATTGTGTTATGTCACTTCTATAAAAAGCACAGGAAGGAGAGGAGGAAAGAGTGGGCAGTGAGAGAAACCAAAAAAGACTGAGTCGCTCTGGATTTGAAGGCACATTTGGCTCTGAAGAATGTGAGGTCTGTGTGGGATATCAAAGCATTGTGGTAACAAGCTCCAAATTGGTCTTCCTTCTTCTGCCCAGTGCGCCTTGCCGGCTACTTCTGGCAGCGGCCGTCCTTGTTCTGTTAAGGCATTATGTCATTTCTCCTGCAGACTCTGCAATGGCTTCCCCATCTAACTTAGAGTAAAGGACAGATTCCTCCTGGCCATCCCATTCTCCTCTCACTGCAGGTTTTCTCCGGCTCCTCAAGCTGATGCCCAGGATCCCCTAGCTACACTGGCCTCACTATTTGTGGGAAGTGCCAGGCACACTCCCACATCACTGCCTGTGCATGAAATCTACCCTCTGCCTAGGAGACTCCCCCCTGCAGGGACCCCATCCTCATAGCTCAGGCTCTCATATCCCCACAGTTCATGCTTCACATCACCACGGTTCGTGCTCCCACATCCCCACGGTTCGTGCTCTCACATCCCCGCGGTTCCTGCTCTCACATCCCCACGGTTCGTGCTCCCACATCCCCACATTTCATGCTATCACATCCCCACGGTTCATGGTCCCCCATCCCCACGGTTCATGCTCTCACATCCCCAAAGTTCATGCTCTCACATCCCCACAGTTCGTGCTCTCACATCTCCATATTTCATGTTCCCACATCCCCATAGTTTGTGCTCTCCATCCCCAGTGTTCATGCTCCCACATCCCCATAGTTCGTGCTCTCACATCCCCACAGTACATGCTGCCACATCCCCACAGTTCATGTTCTCATATCCCCACAGTTCATGGTCTCACATCCCCACAGTTCGTGCTCCCACATCCCCAGAGTTCGTGCTCTCACATCCCCACAGTTCGTTCTCTCACATCCCCATAGTTAATGCTGTCACAACCCCATAGATCATGTTCCCATATCCCCAGAGTTCATGCTCTCAAATCCCCAGAGTTCATGCTCCCACATCCCCAGAGTTCATGCTCCCACATCCCCATAGTTCATGTTCTCACCTCTTCACAGTTCATGCTCTCACATCCCCATTGTTAATGCTCCCACAACCCCATATATCATGTTCCCATATCCCCAGAGTTCATGCTCTCAAATCCCCAGAGTTCATGCTCCCACATCCCCGTACTTCATGCTCCCACATCCCCGTACTTCATGCTCCCACATCCCCGTACTTCATGCTCCCACATCCCCGTACTTCATGGTCTCACACCCCCAGAGTTCATGCTCTCACATCGCCAGAGTTCATGGTCTCACATCTCCATATTTCATGTTCCCACATTCCCATAGTTCATGCTCTCACGTCCCCACAGTTCATGCTGTCACATCCTCACAGTTCATGATCTCACATCCCCATAGCTCATGCTCTCACATCCCCATAGTTAATGCTCTCACAACCCCATAGATCATGTTCCCTCATCCCCATCGTTCATGTTCTCACATCCCCACAGTTCGTGCTCTCACATCCCCAGAGTTCGTGCTCTCACATCCCCAGAGTTCATGCTCTCACATCCCCAGAGTTCATGCTTCCACATCCCCAGAGTTCATGCTCTCACATCCCCACACTTCATGCTCCCACATTCCCAAAGTTCAAGTTCTCACATCCCCACAGTTCGTTCTCTCACATCCCCATAGTTAATGCTGTCACAACCCCACAGTTCATGTTCCCACATCCCCACAGTACATGCTCTCACATCTCCATATTTCATGTTCCCAAATCCTCATAGTTCATGCTCTCACATCCCCACAGTTCATGCTCTCACATCCCCATAGTTCGTGCTCTCACATCCCTACACTTCATGCTTCCACATCCCCAAAGTTCAAGTTCTCACATACCCACAGTTCGTGCTCTCACATCCCCACAGTTTGTTCTCTCACATCCCCATAGTTAATGCTGTCACAACCCCACAGTTCATGTTCCCACATCCCCACAGTTCATGTTCCCACATCCCCACAGTACATGCTCTCACATCCCCATAGTTCAGCCTCTCACACCCCCAGTGTTCATGCTCCCACATCCCCAAAGTTCATGCTCCCACATCCCCATAGTTCATGCTCCCACATCCCCATAGTTCATGCTCTCACATCCCCATAGTTCATGTCCTCCCATCCCCACAGTTCATGCTCCCACATCCCCATAGTTCATGTTCTCACATCCCCACAGTTCGTGCTCTCACATCCCCACAGTTCGTGCTCTCACATCCGCACAGTTCATTCTCTCACATCCCCATAGTTGGGGCTCCCACATCCCCATAGTTCATGCTCTCACATCCCCATGGTTAGTGCTCTCACATCCCCACAGTTCGTGCTCTCACATTCCCAAAGTTCATGGTCCCACATCCCCATAGTTCATGCTCCCACATCCCCACAGTTCATGTCTTCACATCCCCACAGTTCATGCTCTCACATCTCCACATTTCATGCTCTCACATCCCCACAGTTCATGCT
>RJWK010018711.1:9913-33180 GCA_004363435.1 Platanista minor
ATAAGTAACACAATTACCTTTTATTCTTCTCTAGGAAGATTAATGCTTTTTTTTTTTTTTTAAAGAAAATTGGTGGTATTTACAACTCTAATTAAATTTAAAAAATCTGGTAAAGGAGAGAGAGAAAAACAACATATTGAACACCCTCCCTTTATTTATTTATTTATTTTACCATCTTTATTGGAGTATAATTGCTTTACAATGGTGTGTTAGTTTCTGCTGTATAACAAAGTGAATCAGTTATACATATACATATATCCCCATATCTCCTCCCTCTTGTGTCTCCCTCCCACCCTCCCTATCCCACCCCTCTAGGTGGACACAAAGCACCAAGCTGATCTCCCTGTGCTATGCGGCTGCTTCCCACTAGCTATCTACTTTACATTTGGTAGTGAACACCCCCCACTTTAAAAGGGGATTTAAAAATTTATGTTATTGACTTTGACGTTCAATTTAAACACATATTTGTACAATGTCTTTGAACAAATTATGCAGCTAGAGTTAGGATGTCTAAGAACACACACACACACACACACACACACACACACACAAAGAAATTTAAAAATTACAGAACAGAAAGAAAACATTAACAAAGAGAATATGATACAAAGTGACAGAAACATGAATGAATATAAAATTATGATAGTATAATACATATGAAAGGATCAAATTATTAAGTAAAAGACTGTCAGATTGTGTTAAGTTAATCCAATGTTATGTTTGCTACATGAACCAGTTAAATGAACTTGAAGCTGTTGAACAAAGTTGAAACCTTAAGCAAAAAAATTAAATAGTCAAAGATGTGTGAAATAATTAATTAAGAAACATTAATATGTGTTAAAATGGACATAAAGTATTTTTACTGCTAAAGGGTAAAATTCCTAATGGAGACAAAAGGGTCACGATCATGTCCATGTACCCAGGAGTAGATCCTGAACAAGGGCAAATCAAAGGTCATATAAAATATGAGGAAAACTTGACAAATTTATTCTGGTGGAAGATTTTAGTGTATTTTTAATTTACTACTGGTCAAAGAGCCAAAACGGATCCTACTTTCAGTTTATTGCACAACAAGATGAATGATATCATAGAAGTTTTGAAAAATATACATAATAAAGTTGATTAGTCTATGGGTATAAACTCTTCCTTATAAATTGGAAGATTAAAAAGATATATTTTCTGGTGTTCATGGGACATTTACAAAACTAAATTACATACTAGGACACAAAGAAAACCACAATAAACTCTGTAAAGCAGTAATGGTACAGGCCAGTGTTTCTAACCAAGTGACAAAACTAGAAAATTGCAATAAATTTAAAGGTATGAGAAGTTTTACAAAATAACACTCCCTTAAATGATTATTAGAGCAAAGACTAAGTTAAATTTTAATGACACATTAATATCAAGGAAATACCACACGTCAAAGCTTTGCATAGAAAGCAAATTATAATCTTAAATAATTTTATTACTAAAATAGAAAAATAAGGGGAAGCTTTAAATTCCTTCTTCCATGTTTTCAACTGTTTTCACTGAGCATGCAGTACATATTTTAACGAAAAAGTAAGATTTTTATATTTGAAACCATTAAATTTTTAAAAATGATTCAACAATCTAGAAAAAAATCATATAAACCCAAGGAAAGCAAAAGGAAGGAAAGTTTATAAAAAAGTTTTTCTAAAGTCCACACAAATTAATTGAAAAAGAAACATAACTTTAATAAAAAATAGGAAATGGGTAAGCATTGTGAATAGGCAATTCACAAAAGAGAAAATGCCAATAGCTAATATGTGTGAGATCCTGTTTTAACTTACCATGAATTAAGGAAATGCAAATTATACCAGTATGATATGCCATGCATTTTCTTATAAGATTGACAAACTTTTTAAAACATAATACTACATACTCAGTGGTGGCAAGACAGTGTCGTTGACTTGTGCTTTCTAATACAATATTGATATGATTGTAAATCATATCACTTTAAACTTTCTGGAAAGCAGTTTGGCAATATGTATCAAGAGGTTTCAACGTGATTTTATCTGTTTATAGACTAATTCCACTTCTAGGAATCCATTATAAAACAATGTTCTGAAATATGGATACATATACTTGCCAAAGTTTTTATCAACATGTTCAACAATTGAGAAATTAAGATATGCTATCTCCATGTAATGGCATATTATGCAGAAATTAAAATAATATTTACCAAGATATTTTAATGACATGGGAAAATGAAAATGATGTAATGTAATGTGAAAAAGGGACTCAAATATATTTATAATTATCATATTTTAAAAGTTCTTTCAACATGTATATAGTATTTAAGAACCTACTAGAGAATGGACTTGAGGATAAGGGGAGGGGGAAGGGTAATCTGTGATAAAGTGAGAGAGTGGCATGGACATATGTACACTACCAAACGTAAAATAGATAGCTAGTGGGAAGCAGCCACATAGCACAGGGAGATCAGCTCAGTGCTTTGTGATCATCTGGATGGGTGCATGGGAGGGTGGGAGGGGAGGGAGATGCAAGAGGGAGGAGATATGGGAACATATGTATATGTATAATTGATTCACTTTGTTATAAAGGCAGAAACTAACACCATTGTAAAGCAATTATACTCCAATAAAGATGTTAAAAAAAAAAAGAAAAAATAACATAATAATTATGTTTTAAAACACATAAGTTTTCACTTGAAAATTAAGTATTGTTAAGATCCTGCCATCACACCATCTTTAAATGCTTCAGGTTTAACTCAATTGCATTATAAAGTGTGAAGGGAAAAAAATCATATACCACTGGTGGTCCCAGGAGTATTACCCAGGTAGTAGCACAACTTGGAGCAGGCATGTTGGTGATAATTACCAAGAGACTTTCCCACAGTAAAGATAAATTTTAGAGAGAGGGGTTGGAGCCATAGTGTGGACTGACTTTTTTTTTTTTTTTAACCACAGATGCATTCTTGAAATGCCAATCAAATCATGCACAAGTCTGAAACACTTCAACTGCTTCCTTATTGTTCTTAGACTAGAGACAAAATTCCCGTATTTATAAGTTGACCATATGTTCAAATCAGTCCTATGTAGTCTCATTTTACATCATTTTCCTAACTTTATCGGTAAAGTTATCGATAAGTGTTCCTTTCTACGCTCAAATGGCTCCTCTTTGGGTGACAAATTATACATCACTCTATTTCTATGCTTTAAGAGATTTAGTCTATTTGGCTTCAATGTGCATCCCTAAACTCAATTCTAGTTCTCTTTTTCTCTCTGCTGCAGCCACCCTGGCCTCCCTTAAGACCCTCTTATTTATTTGACTTTCTCCATAGCGCTTGTGATTTTTGGTGGGAGGGTGGTGACACTGTGTGCTGCTGTGGTGGGTGATGGAGAAGCTGAGCACAAAGAAATGAGCAGGAGAGAATTCTTTTTCCTTATGATTGTTGATTGGCTTTGGAAAGAAAAATATTCCGTTTGAGTTTGGAGGAGGAGGAGCAGGGCTGCAATAGTAAGCAGAGCGTTATACAAGTTTCTTGAATACAAGTATGAATATTTATACAATATCACCAAGGGTCGAGGTGCGTCGATATGTTAATGGGAACATGCCAGGATAAGTTATGGCAAGTGAGGCCTCAGTAATTCAGTTCGTAGAGAGAAGTGAGCAGAAAGAAAAGAAGCCAGACCTGTGAGGCCAGAAAAACTGACCGATCTAAGGGGCTGGCCCTAATAAGAGCAGTAGGATGATCAATTGCACAGAGTACACTGAGTAGGGGTTTCAGACCCAGTTCAAGCTTTCATGAATATAGGAAAAATCAGTGGCCACAGAAGAGCACCGATTTACAAGCAGACTCACAGAGGCAGTATGCTATCCTCAAAGTTACACTCATGGTGATGGTGGAACTCCGTCCACTCACAAGAAGAGAAACAGGACACAGAATCCAGCCTGCCAGGGGAGGAGGCTAACAAAACTAGAAACAATCTGTGTTCAAGATGTTTTCATTCCTTAAGGGGAATGAGCTTGTCGATCACATGACAGGAACTGTGCCCTGGTTCACAAGAGGAGTGGAGAGAAATCATCCAGAATCCTGAGACCCAGGGACAGAGTCAGTAATCAGAATTCACCATTAAGGACAACAAGATCTAATTTCAAGATCCGTTGGATACAGAACATGAAGCTTCTGACATCCATCCTCAATGCCCTAGTCTGGAATACATCTGGGTACATAGATAGAACTATTTTAAAAACAGATCCTACTGAAGGGACCTGGCTAGGCAAAAGGAAAGGGAACAGTGCTGGGGGTAGCAATGAGAGAGGGAAGGAAGGAGGGAACAATCTTCGGAAGCTGTAATATAAGGGACAGTATATCACAGAAACTGCTTACAACTAAAAGTCCAGAACTCGTAGAAACTAAGTAACAGAACTACTTTTTATCCTATGTTGCTTTGCTTTATTATTTAAATAAAAAATTCCCTGGTATGAACGCAAAACAGAAAATCCCAATCTTTTTCCCAGTATTGTCACAATTGTTTTTAAGTACAGCATTAGGAGATAGGACAAAATAAACAATGTTTTTTAAACAGATGTTTTTACTACTCTGCCTGGGAACAGCTGATATATATGAGGGTCTAGTCTAAGACCCAGTTCAAAAATAATATTTTAGTTGGACCAAATGCTCTTGTGATTTACACCTAACATTACCCTTAACTCTGACTAAAAGCCAAGTTTTAGCAACAGAAAGAAAACTTGTGTAATTTCCTGGTTCTGAGTAACATTGAAAAGCCGAGGAGACTAATCTAAGATTCAAGGGAGCTTTCCCATCTTGTCATCAGATGCCTGTAGATTGATAAACCCTGGTTCTGACTCTTAAAGTCTACAAAGTTTCCCATGTATATTGCTAATCCATTTATGATAAGTAAGAGCTAAAAGAATGAATCATTTCTCCTCTCATAAATCCTTTGTGCATTTTCAGTAATGTTCAGGAGAAGTTGAGCAAGCCAGATTTTGAAAATATTTAAAGATTCGTAGCGTTTCTTATGAGTCTCTAATTTTTTCTTCTTCCTTGAAGTTTCATGTAGTCTCATGAAGTTCTAGACTCTATTATCCATGCTTTACAAGTTATAGCTTCTCTTTATCTTTCTCTTTGAATGCTTCTCCTAATGTTAGGACTTGCTCTTTGAGAGCTTCTGCAACCACCATTCCATTAAAGTTTCACATTCAACTCAAATATGTGAAGTTACTTACTGGATGAATTCTTCTGTGGGAAAAATCTTAATTCTTTTTTTTTGAACTGATCCTAATTCAGGAAGTGAACATTAATTTTAATTACTTGCATAAGAAATAAAATATGAGAAAATAAACTTTGACTACAAAACCCCCAAACTAAAAACAAATGTAAATTATTAGCTCAATGTAGATTATTTTGGTACTGGTCACTGTTTGGATTCACTATACTACAGCTCACTTCTCTTATGCGAATATTTCGGAATTAAATGTATTGAATTATATATCTGCTTTACATTCAAATTAATGAAATATATGATTCTCCCCTTAGGATTAAAGTGATGTTCATCTGAAACTCTTTACTGAGTCACATGTATTTGAAGAAAATATTTCTTATAGGGAGAATTCCTAATGTTGCCTAATTGGCTTTCATAAAGGAAGTGTGCCTTTCCCCAAGTGCTTCCAGAAGGCAGTGTCAGGAGACAGTGTAAAGAAGAAAGTCAATTGAAGGGAAAAAAAGAGACAGAGAGAAAGAGAATCAAAGAAAAAGGTTGACGGAGACAGGTATAAGGCAAATTTTAATGCTCCAATGATGCAGTGATAATATCACTAATGGGTTTGCATTAGTAGATCATCAGTTTCTTAAAAAAATGTAGTGTTGATCTTCTCCTCTATTTCATTGGGGTTTTTGTTTGTTCTTAAGAATTGCATCATCTGGTCATTCAGGTGTGAAGACGTTTTTAAAAATAAGGAAATATTTATTGGTCAACCTTTTATTTTATCATAGTCATTTATTCCTATAGCCCCTGAACTGCATATTTTGAAAGGTCAATTTGATTTTCTCAATAGAATCCACATAAAAAACCATGAATTTATTAATTTGACATATCTAAACAACTATGATAAGCCTAATTATTTTGATTTGTTATTAGTGAATTTTGAGGTAATTTTTGTGTCCTAGTCATGTTTGCTTCTTAGACACTGATCCATTTCCCTTATAGATTCTGTTGAATATAATGACAATCAATTCTATAAAAGATCCAAGAAGAAAACTCTTGCTTCCTTTAGACCGTATTGTAAAGTTGGTACAATTATTCCCTGCAAATTGTAAATGTTTTTCCTTAATATTTTATTTCTAAACTCCTGCAGAATTAAGCTTATGCAGAAATTTTAGTTTTAAATTAATTGCAAATGTTTCCAGTACTTCATAACTTACTTATATTTTTGAAAGCTGGTAAGAATTATTTGTCAAATAAGTAACTGTCCTTTGACCAACAGTTTGTCTAGGGGCAACCAGTATGCTGTGGCCCTGCTATTGCTCACATCTGTGATCACAAGCAAAAATCCCACTTGGGAGATATAGCTTCCCAATAGCAGAGATTTAGGATTAGCATTGTGCAGAGTTCTAAAGATGGTTTTTTGGAATACATTGGCAGGCAAGGTTCTCATACTTATCTAACACATATCAAAACAATCTCTTTTTTTGGCATCACAAAAGACTCAGTCATCTACAAAATTTTCCAGTTATACCCCATACAGCAAAGTATAATCAGAAAAAGCACTGGATTCGGAGTTAAAAGAACTTGGCTTAAATCCCAGCTTAAAATTTATTAGCTTATTTAATCTTTGACAAGTTAATTTACCTTTTTAAACATTAGTATACTGGAGTGTAAATTTAGGATAACAATACTTACCTTAAAGGGCAATTTTCAAGATATTGCTGGTATAGGCCTATTATGTACTAGATACCCAATATGTGGTAGTTAAATCTTAGTCTGATGCAAAGTTGAAATATCCAATAAGATTGACATTAGGCAATCTCATTTTTTGTGTACTATGATTCTTTACTTTGAGTCATCTGGAATATTAAATTTCATAAATATAAACATACCTTAAGTTGTTTTGATTACAAAATTAACATTATTCATGTTTGGTTTGGAGAATTAATGATAATGAACATTTGTTTGATTGTTATCTAAACCCATGGGTTTTGGATAGATGACTAAATATCTCTATTGTTTTAAACATTTCCGTTACCTTTTCCAGAATTCTAGAAACTTAAGTAATTTCAGCTTCTTACATCTGTGTGGTAGATAGAAAAGAAATGGACTAGTACTATTAATAAGGTAATTATATGA
The DNA here is from genome assembly GCA_004363435.1 of Platanista minor. NCBI lineage: Eukaryota > Metazoa > Chordata > Mammalia > Artiodactyla > Platanistidae > Platanista > Platanista minor. The sequence continues at coordinate 17,266 of RJWK010018711.1, forward strand.
CATTATAAAGTGACAATCATGATTTGCTACATTGCTAACACCAGACAGCATTAACTGTCAACTTTATTTACTGAGACTTAAAAGAAGGAATACCCATCTTACTTTTTTTAAAACTTTTATTAGAGTATAGTTGCTTTACAATGTTGTGTTAGTTTCTACTGTACTGCAAAGGGAATCGGCTATAAATATACATATATCGCCTATTTATTGGATTTCCTTCCCATTTAGGTCACCGCAGAGCACGAACTAGAGTTCTCTGTGGTATACAGTAGGTTCTCATTAGTTATCTATTTTATACATAGTATCAATAGTGTATATATGTCAATCCCCATCTCCCAATTCATCCCACGTCCCCCTTCCCCCTTGGTACCCATATGTCTGCTCTCTACGTCTGTGTCTCTATTTCTGTTTTGCAAAAAAGATCATCTATACCATTTTTTTAGATTTCATATATGCGTTAATATGTGACACTTGTTTTTCTCTTTCTAACTTACTTCACTCTGTATAACAGTCTCTAGGTCCAACCCCATCTCTACAAATGACCCAATTTCATTCCTTTTTATGGCTGAGTAATATTCCATAATATATATGTACCAATTCTTCTTTAATCCATTCTTCTGTTGATGGACGTTTGGGTCACTTCCATGTCCTGGCTATTGTAAATAGTGCTGCAATGAACATTGGGGTGCATGTGTCTTTTCGAATTATGGTTTTCTCTGGGTATATGCCCAATAGTGGGATTGCTAGGTCATATGGTAGTTCTATTTTTAGTTTTTAAAGGAACCTCCATACTGTTCTTCATAGTGGTGGTACAGGCCAATATCACAGATGAACACCACTGCAAAAATCCTCAACACAATACGAGCAAACCGAATCCAACAACACATTAAAAGGATCATACACCATGATCAAGTGGGATTTATACCAGGGATGCAAGGATTCTTCACTATATGCAAAACAACCAATGCGATACACCATATTAACAAATTGAAGGATAAAAACCATATGGTAATCTCAATAGATGCAGAAAAATCTTTCAACAAAATTCAACACCGATTTATGATAAAAACTCTCCAGAAAGTGGGCATACAGGGAACCTACTTCAACGTAATAAAGGCCATATATGACAAAGCCACAGCAAAAATTATTCTCAGTGGTGAAAAACTGAAAGCATTTCCTCTAACATCAGGAACAAGACAAAGGTGCCCACTCTCGGCACTATTATTCAACATAGTTTTGGAAGTCCTAGCCACGGCAATCAGAGAAGAAAAATAAGTAAAAGGAATCCAAATTGGCAAAGAAGAAGTAAAACTGTCACTGTTTGAAGATGACATAATACTGTACATCGGAAATCCTAAAGATGCCACCAGAAAACTACGAGAGCTAATCAATGAATTTAGTAAAGTTGCATGATACAAAATTAATACACAGAAATCTCTTGTACTCCTATGCACTAACAATGAAAGATCAGAAAGAGAAATTGAGGAACCAATCTCATTCACCACTGAAACAAAAAGAATGAAATATCTAGGAATAAGCCTACCTAAGGAGGCCAAAGGCCTGTATACAGAAAACTATGAAACACTTATGAAAGAATTCAAAGATTACACAAACAGATGGCGAGATATACCACATTCTTGGATTGGAAGAATCAATATTGTGAAAACAACTATACTACCCAAAGCAATCTACAGATTCTATGCTATCCTTAACAAATTACCAATGGCATTTTATACAGATATAGAACAAAAATTTTACAATTTGTATGGAAACACATAAGACCCAGAATAGCCAAAGCAATCTTGAGAAAGAAAAATGGAGCTGGAGGAAGCAGGCTCTCTGACTTCAGACTACACTAAAAAGGAATTTTAAAAGAAGACCTTAGGGCTTCCCTGGTGGTACAGTGGTTGAGAGTCCGCCTGCCGACGCAGGGGACGCGGGTTCGTGCCTTGCTCTGGGAAGATCCCATGTGCCGCGGAGCGGCTGGGCCCATGAACCATGGCCGCTGAGCCTGCGCGTCCGGAGCCTGTGCTCCGCAAGGGGAGAGGCCACAGCAGTGAGAGGCCTGCGTACCCCAAAAAAAAAAAAAAAAGGAAGACCTTAGATGCAGGCCTGCATAAAAAGCAAATGAGAAAATGCTACTGACTTTAAAATTTGTTTTCCTCTTCACACATTTTCCCCATTCCGCTTCTTTGTTTCAAAAATTGCAATATTATTCCTCAGTACTACAAGAATGAACAATTGAAAGGAAGCTAATAGTCAACCAGAAAAATATTGTTCAACTTTATTATTCTCTGCCCTACTCCTTCTTGCTAATTTCATATTTATTCTAATTTTTCAAAAATAAATACATAGAACTTTCCATATTGCACTGACTTTTACAGCATATGTTTCATTCATATTATCTTTATTTACATTATATCCAGTCTTTAAGACTCACTCAATTTTGGGTGTTCATCTGTGGACTTATTTTCCAAAATTGACTTGACCATTTCTTATTACTACTATGCTAGGCAGTGTCAGAGACAACAAGATTAAGAATAAGTGACAGCATATTAAAAGGATCATACACCATGATTAAGTGGGGTATATCCCAGGAATGAAAGGATTCTTCAATATATGCAAATCAATCAATGTGATAAACCGTATTAACAAATTGAAGGAGAAAAGCCATATGATCATCTCAATAGATGCAGAGAAAAATTTCGACAAAATTCAACACCCATTTATGATAAAAAACCCTCCAGGAAGTAGGTATAGAGGGAATTTACCTCAACATAATAAAGACCATATATGACAAACCCACAGCCAACATTGTCCTCAATGGTGAAAAAAACCAAAACAATTTCCACTAAGATCAGGAACAAAACGAGGCTGCCCAACTCTCACCACTATTATTCAACATAGTTTTGGAAGTTTTAGCCACAGCAATCAGAGAGGAAAAAGGAATAAAAGGAATCCAAATCAGAAAAGAAGAAGTAAAGCTGTCACTGTTTGCAGATGACATGATACTATACATAGAGAATCCTAAAGATGCCACCAGAAAACTACTAGAGCTAAACAATGAATTTGGTAAAGTAGGATACAAAATTAATGCACAGAAATCTCTTGCGTTCCTATACACTAATGATGAAAAATCTGAAAGTGAAATTAAGAAAACACTCCCATGTACCACTGCAACCAAAAGAATAAAATATCTAGGAATCAACCTACCTAAGGAGACAAAAGACCTGTATGCAGAAAATTATAAGACACAATGAAAGAAATTAAAGATGATACAAACAGATGGAGAGATATACCATGTTCTTGGATTGGAAGAATCAACATTGTGAAAATGACTCTACTGCCCAAAGCAATCTACAGATTCAATTCAATCCCTATCAAAATACCACAGGCATTTTTCACAGTACTAGAACAAAAAATTTCACGATTTGTATGGAAACACAAAAGACCCTGAATAGCCAAAGCAACCTTGAGAAAGAAAAACGGAGCTGGAGGAATCAGGCTCTCTGACTTCAGACTGTACTACAAAGCTACAGTAATCAAGACAGTATGGTACTGGCACAAAAACAGAAATATAGATCAGTGGAAAAGGATAGAAAACCCAGAGATAAACCGGCACACATATGGTCACCTTATGTTTGATAAAGGAGGCAAGAATATACAGTGGAGAAAAGACAGCTTCTTCAGTAAGTGGTGCTGGGAAAACTGGACAGCTACATGGAGAAGAATGAAATTAGAACACTCCCTAACACCATACACAAGAATAAACTCAAAATGGACTAAAGACCAAAATTTAAGGCCAGACACTATTTAAAGCTCTTAGAGGAAAACATAGGCAGAACGCTGTATGACATAAATCACAGCATGATCCTTTTTGACCCACCTCCTAGAGAAATGGAAATAAAAACAAAAATAAACAGATGGTACCTAATGAAACTTTAAAACTTTTGCACAGCAAAGGTAACCATAAACAAGACCAAAAGACAACCCTCAGAATGGGAGAAAATATTTGCAAATGAAACAGCTGACAAAGGATTAGTCTCCAAATTTACAAGCAGTTCATGCAGCTCAATATGAAAAAAACAAATAACCCAATCCAAAAATGGGCAGAAGACCTAAATATATATTTCTCCAAAGAAGATATATATATTGCCAACAAACACAAGAAAGAATGCTCAACATCATTAATCATTAGAGAAATGCAAATCAAAACTACAATGAGATATCATCTCACACCAGTCAGAATGGCCATCATCAAAAAATCTAGAAACAATAAATGCTGGAGAGGGTGTGGAGAAAAGGGAGCCCTCTTGCACTGTTGGTGGGAATGTAAATTGATACAGCCACTATGGAGAACAGTATGGAGGTTTTTTAAACAACTAAAAATAGAGCTACCATACGACCCAGCAATCCCACTACTGGGTATATACCCTGAGAAAACCATAATTCAAAAAGAGTCATGTACCACAATGTTCATTGCAGCTCTATTTACAATAGCCAGGACATGGAAGCAACCTATGTGTCCATGAACAGATGAATGGATAAAGGAGATGTGGCACATTTATACAGTGGAATATTACTCAGCCATAAAAAGAAACGAAACTGAGTTATTTTTAGTGAAGTGGATGGACCTATAGTCTGTCGTACAGAGTGAAATAAGTCAGAAAGAGAAAAACAAATACTGTATGCTAACACATATATATGGAATCTAAAAAACAAAAAATAAATGGTCATGAAGCACCTAGGGGCAAGACGGGAGTAAAGACGCAGACCTACTAGAGAATGGACTTGAGGATATGGGGAAGGGAAGGGTAAGCTGGGCCAAAGTGAGAAAGTGGCATGGATACATATACATTACCAAATGTAAAATAGATAGCTAACGGGAAGCAACCGCAAAGCACAGGGAGATCAGCTTTGTACTTTGTGATCACCTAGAGGGGTAGGACAGGGAGGGCGGGAGGGAGGGAGATGCAAGAAGGAAAGGATATAGGGATATATGTATATGTATAACTGATTTACTTTGTTATAAAACAGAAACTAACACACCATTTAAAGCAATTATACTCCAATAAAGATGTTAAAAAAAAAATAAAAAGAATAAGTGATTTTGTCAATGTCTTACAGTCCAGTAGTGGAAATAAAGCATCTTATGCATATAACCATATATATTTTCTCTCTCTCTCTCAATATATATACATAAAATATATTATTCCCCTCTGTATATATTTTATATATAAATAACATATTGATTTATATATGATTATCAATATTTCTCTCTATAGGTAGAGAGATTAATTTTCTATAAGGATTGGCTCATATGATTATGAAGTCTGGCAAGTCCCTAGATCTGCAATCAGCAAGCTGGCCACCTAGGAGAACTGATGGTGTAGTTCCAGTCTGAAGGCCCTCAGGCTCAAAACCCAGGAAGAGCCAGTGTTTCAATTTGAGTCCAAAGGCAGGAAAAACTCTGATGTCCCAGCTCAAAGCAGTCAGACAGGACAAGTTTCCTTTACCAGCAGGAGGGACAGTCTTTTTGTTCTAGTCAAGCCTTCAGCTGATTGGATGAGGCTCTCCTACATTAGCAAGAGCAGTCTTTTCACTCAGTCTACCAATTCAAATATTAATCTCATTCAGAGAAACCCTCACAGACATACCCAGAATGGTATTTGGCCAAATGTCTGGGTACCACATGACCCGGTCAAGATGACACATAAATTTAAACATCACACCACATTATAGGGAGGAATGAGGCATGAGCTAAGGAGTGTAATCCAATATTATTAGTTCTGGGTAAATGACGCTCAAATCAACATCAGCTGCCCTGACTTCTTACTCCATTTTCAATCTTGTATTCTTCACTTCCTATAAAACACCTCCATGTGGGTCTTCTTTGTTCACAATAAATTCCTTATGTTTAAATTAAAAAAATAAAATGTTGGAATCACTTTACATTCCTTGCCAATGTCTTTATCTGTGCCACTATCAACCTTTTATGTTGCTGGCTTTACAAACTCCTCTGACATTACATATTAGTAGTTCCATTATCTCAGCAGCCACTAACTTTTATTAAGTTTTACTTTTCAACGCCTGTTGTATTTACTCACTTATTCCTACTCCCATTATGCTGGGTCACAATTTTGTAATTCTATATCTGGATTATTGCAACAGCACCCAGATTCAACCTTGTGTCACTAGTTTCTTTCACTGCCAATCTATTTGCATTTCAGTCCAGACTTCCTAAAACACAAATTCTCTCTTGTGGTCCTTTACCTCTAGGAACTACAAACGGTGCATGATGGCTCATCATAGCATGTCTAATCTCTTCATTACATTTTTTGAGTTTCTCAAAAATCAAACCTTGGTTACCTGTTCTTCTTTGCATAGTTAAACTTCTAATATAGTCTTCACAATTTTTCTCTCAGCTCCTCCTTCTACCCCACACTATGTGATTTTCCTCCCATGTCATTGGTCAAGTCTCTTTCTGGCCATGTCCTTCCTCTTTTATCCCAATCCAAATGGTATCCACTTTTAAATTTCACCTTTAATTAAGGCCAACCTCTCTCTGCCTCAATGAAAACTTTGACTACTTAGATTATCAGCCATCTCTGAATTTTCATTGCACTTATATAACCTGTCTCACTTAGCACTTGGTCACATATTTCCAATGATTCCTGCATTATTATTCCGTGTTTGTCAGCTTTGCTCCTCTTACATACAATGTCTATGTATTATGCTAAATAGTAGATGTAAACATTTAATACAAGTCTTGATTAATTGGTAAATATGCTCACTCTACTTTTGCAATATAAAATATCACAGACTTTTCCAAAGATAATTTCAGACATTTGGACTGTTTTACTTGTGTTATTTTAAAATTTTAGTATTCTGCTTCCAAAATATAATACTTTAGTGGGAAATGACCTACAGTATCTGTGTATATAGCTCATGAGTCAGGGAGGCATGAGGTAATTTCCCAGTGGAGGGAGGGCAAGACTAAATATCCACATCTGGGATTTAGTTAGTAAGTGACAGAGAGAAGTACGGTGGGAAAAACAACTACACACTTTTATACATTCTGTTTTCCCACCTGGTTGTTGAGATGGAGTAGTACATAATAGACATATTCCTAGTCAGTGGGACACAGCTGAAGTGTTAATCCTATATATCATATTCTGAAAATTTTCTAAATGATCAGTTTGTGAAGTGAATCAAAAGTATAAGAAAGGCAGACAAAGACGATCATGAACTCCCACTAATGGATTACACTTGTGGGACTAGGCTGAGGATTTTTCATTTAAATTGAAAGAGATAATTAGCAAGTGAGCTGTGAGTAGCTCTGGCAATTATTGCATTATGAAAACCATGTGCCTTGATAGGCTTGCTAAAATCCAATAGGAACCTTTGCACTCCAGGATCAACCTTTCTGTTAAATCATCTAAACAAAATTCAAACATAACCTTCCTTTCTCTGTTAAAAGTGTATGTGCTAACAGTATAAGTCCAAGGAGAAACACGCCAAGACACATATTAATCAAACTATCAAAAATTAAATACAAAGAAAAAATATTAAAAGCAGCAAGGGAAAATCAACAAATAACACATAAGGGAATCCCCATAAGATTAACAGCTGATCTCTCAGCAGAAACTCGGCAAGCCAGAAGGGAGTGGCAGGACATATTTAGAGTGATGAAGGGGAAAAACCTAAAACCAAGATTACTCTACCCAGCAAGGATCTCATTCAGATTTAAAGGAGAAATTAAAACTTTACAGACAAGCAAAAGCTAAGAGAATTCAGCACCACCATACCAGCTTTACAACAAAGGCTAAAGGAACTTCTCTAGGCAGGAAACACGAGAAGGAAAAGACCTACAACAACAAACCCAAAGCAATTAAGACAAGGGAAATAGGAACATACATATCGATAATTACCTTAAATATAAATGGATTAACTGCTCCAACTAAAAGAGACTGGTTGAATAGATACAAAAACAAGACCCATATATATGCTGCCTACAAGAGACCCACTTCAGACCTAGGGACACATACAGACTGAAAGTGAGGGGATGGAAAAAGATAGTCCATGCAAATGGAAATCAAAAGAAAGCTGGAGTAGCAATTCTCATATCAGACAAAATAGACTTTAAAATAAAGACTATGACAAGAGACAAAGTAGGACACTACGTAATGATCAAGGGATTGATCCAAGAAGAAGATAAAACAATGGTAAATATTTATGCACCCAACATAAGAGCACCTCAATACATAAGGCAAATACTAACAGCCATAAAAGGGGAAATCGACAGTAACACAATCATAGTAGGGGACTTTAACACCTCACTTTCACCAATGGACAGATCATCCAAAATGAAAATAAATAAGGAAACACATGCTTTAAATGGCACATAAAAGAAGATGGACTAAATTGATATTTACAGGACATTCTATCCAAACACAACAGAATAACACTTTCTTCTCAAGCGCTCATGGAACATTCTCCAGGATAGGTCATATCTTGGATCATACATCAAGCCTTGGTAAATTTAAGAAAATTGAAATCGTGTCCAGTAACTTTTCAGACCACAACGCTATGAGACTAGATATCAATTACAGGAAAAGAATCTGCAAAAAATACAAACCTATGGAGGCTAAACAATACACTACTTAATAACCAAAAGATCACAGAGGAAATCAAAGAGGAAATCCAAAAATACCTAGAAACAAATGACAATGAAAACACAACGACCCAAAACCTATGGGATGCAGCAAAAGCAGTTCTAAGAGGAAAGCCTAGAGCAATACAATCTTACTTTAAGAAACAAGAAACATCTTAAATAAACAACCTAACCTTACACCTAAAGCAATTAGAGAAAGAAGAACAAAAAAACCTCAACGTTAGCACAAGGAAAGAAATCATAAAGATCAGATCAGAAATAAATGAGAAAGAAATGAAGGAAACGATAGCAAAGATCAATAAAACTAAAAGCTAGTTCTTTGAGAAGATAAACAAAATTGATAAACCATTAGCCAGACTCATGAAGAAAAAAAGGGAGACTCAAAGACTCAAATCAATAGAATTAGAAATGAAAAAGGAGAAGTAACAACTGACACTGCAGAAATACAAAGGATTATGAGAGATTACTACAAGCAACTATATGCCAATAAAATGGACAACCTGGAGGAAATGGATAAATTCTTAGAAATGCACAATCTTCTGAGACTGAACCAGGAAGAAAGAGAAAATATGAACAGACCAATCACAAGCACTGAAATTGAAACTGTGATTAAAAATCTGGCAACAAACAAAAGCCCAGGACCAGATGACTTCACAGGCGAATTCTATCAAACATTTAGAGAACAGCTAACACCTACCCTTCTCAAACTCTTCCAAAATATAGCAGAGGGAGGAAAACTCCAAAACTCATTCTACAAGGCCACCATCAACCTGATATCAAAACCAGACAAAGATATCACAAACAAAGAAAACTACAGGCCAATATCTCTGATGAACATAGATGCAAAAATCCTCAACAAAATACTAGCAAACAGAATCCAACAGCACATTAAAAGGGTCATACATCATAATCAAGTGGGATGTATCCTGGGAATGTAAAGATTCTTCAATATACATAAATCAATCAATGTGATGCACCATATTAACAAATTAAAGGAGAAAAACCATATGATAATCTCAATAGATGCAGAGAAAATTTTTGACAAAACTCAACACCCATTTATGATAAAAACCCTCCAGAAAGTAGGTATAGAGGGAATTTACAGCAACATATAAAGGCCATATATGACAAACCCACAGCCAACATCGTCCTCAATGGTGAAAAACTGAAACCATTTCCACTAAGATCAGGAACAAAACGAGGTTGCCCAACTCTCACCACTATTATTCAACATAGTTTCGGAAGTTTTAGCCACAGCAATCAGAGAGGAAAAAGAAATAAAAGGAATCCAAATCAGAAAAGAAGAAGTAAAGCTGTCACTGTTTGCAGATGACATGATACTATACATAGAGAATCCTAAAGATGGTACCAGAAAATTACTAGAGCTAATCAATGAATTTGGTAAAGTAGCAGGATACACAATTAATGCACAGAAATCTCTTGCATTCCTGTACACTAATGATGAAAAATCTAAAAGTGAAATTAAGAGAACACTCCCATGTACCACTGCAACAAAAAGAATAAAATATCTAGGAATAAACCTACCTAAGGAGACAAAAGACCTGTATGCAGAAAATTATAAGACACTGATGAAAAATTAAGGATGATACAAACAGATGGAGAGATATACCATGTTCTTGGATTGGAAGAATCAACATTGTGAAAATGACTCTACTACCGAAAGCAATCTACAGATTCAATTCAATCCCTATCCAAATGCCACTGGCATTTTTCACAGAACTAGAACAAAACATTTCACAATTTGTATGGAAACACAAAAGACCCCGAATAGCCAAAGCAATCTTGAGAAAGAAAAAAGAGCTGGAGGAATCAGACTCCCTGACTTCAGACTGTACTACAAAGCTACAGTAATCAAGACAGTATGGTACTGGCACAAAAACAGAAATATAGATCAATGGAACAGGACAGAAAGCCCAGCAATAAACCCACGCACATATGGTCACCTTATCTCTGATAAAGGAGGCAAGAATATACAGTGGAGAAAAGACAGCCTCTTCAATAAGTGGTGCTGGGAAAACTGGACAGCTACATGTAAAAGAATGAAATTAGAACACTCCCTAACACCATATACAAAAATAAACTCAAAATGGATTAAAGACCTAAATATAAGGCCAGACACTATCAAACTCTTAGAGGAAAACACAGGCCTAACACTCCATGACATAAATCACAGCAAGATCCTTTTTGACCCACCTCCTAGAGAAATGGAAATAAAAACAAAAATAAACAAATGGGACCTAGTGAAACTTAAAAGGTTTTGCACAGCAAAGGAAAACATAAACAAGATGGAAAGACAACACTCAGAATGGGAGAAAATATTTACAAATGAAGCAGCTGACAAAGGATTAATCTCCAAAACTTACAAGCAGCTCATTCAGTTCAATATCAAAAAGAAAAAAAAAAACCAAACAACCCAATCCAAAAATGGGCAGAAGACCTAAATAGGCATTTCTCCAAAGAAGACATACAGATTGCCAGCAAATACATGAAAGAGTGCTCAACATCATTAATCATTAGAGCAATGCAAATCAAAACTACAATGTGATATCATCTCACACCGGTCAGAATGGCCATCATCAAAAAATCTAGAGACAATAAATGCTGGAGAGGGTGTGGAGAAAAGGGATCCCTCTTGTGCAAGCACTGTTGGTGGGAATGTAAATTGATACAGCCACTTTGGAGAACAGTATGGAGTTTCCTTAAAAACCTAAAAATAGAACTACCATATGACCCAGCCCACTACTGGACATAAACCTTGAGAAAACCATAATTCAAAAAGAGTCATGTACCACATTGTTCATTGCAGCTCTATTTACAGTAGCCAGGACATGGAAGCAACCTAAATGTCCATTGACAGATGAATGGGTAAGGAAGATGTGGCACATATATACAATGGAATATTACTCAGCCATAAGAAGAAACAAAATTGAGTTATTTTTAGTGAGGTGGATGGACCTAGAGTCTGTCATACAGAGTAAAGTAAGTCAGAAAGAGAAAAACAAATACCATATGCTAACACATATATATGGAATCTAAGAAACAAAAAATAAATGGTCATGAAGAACCTAGGGGCAAGGCAGGAATAAAGACTCAGACCTACTAGGGAATGGACTTGAGGATATGGGAACGGGAAGGGTAAGCTGGGCCAAAGTGAGAGAGTGACATGGACATATATACATTACCAAATGTAAAATAGATAGCTAATGTGAAGCAGCTGCATAGCACAGGGAGATTAGCTAGGTACTTTGTGACCACCTAGAGGGGTGGGATAGGCAGGGTGGGAGGGAAGGAGACACAAGAAAGAGGAGATATGGGGATATATGTATATGTATAACTGATTCACTTTGTTATAAAGCAGAAACTAACACACCATTGTAAAGGAATTATACTACAAGGAAAATGTTAAAAAAAGTTTATAATGTGTGGTTTCATTCTTTTATCCTTTTTAGGATATTAGTGTTTTAATAATAATTAATATTTTGGTTCTCTCTATGATTATCAACTCTCTAGTCAGATAATTAAAGAATTATTGCCATTAGATACCCCTTAAAGTTTGTCAGTATGAAGTTCTGTGATTCAGTAAGCAGACTATTCAGTGAGCAGATGTTCTTTTTCCAACCCATGGATTAAGCAACAGTATAGTTTAGTTTACTGACATTAGTTGATGGTACATTTCTGCAAATATATAGTCAACAATCCCCTTTTGTAGTTATATGGTGTGTGTGTGTGTGTTGGTTAGAATATATTGGCATTCTGTATTAGTCAACAGTAGGATAAACTAGGTTTAGGATTTAGTAGAGATTAACAGTCTGTTGTAAATATGACCTGTTCTAAGTATCAAGAACTCTTCGAGTTGGCTGCCTTAAAGGCCACTGTAACATTTTCTGGCCTCTTTTGCACTCATTTCAAAGTACAGATAGTTGCTGTTTTTTCTGTGCTGGAAATGGCTTTTCCTACAGAATCTTGACCGTCACTTAGGTTTATCTAGTTACCCAAAAACCAAAAAATAAAATGTTCTAGGGTCTTTTACAGGCTCAGGCTTCGGCCGGAGCACAGGGAGAGGACTGGCGTTGGCGGCGTGAACACAGCCTGTAGGGGGCTAGTGCACCACGGCTAGCCGGCAGGGAGTCCGGGGAAAAGTCTGGACCTACCGAAGAGGCAAGAGACTTTTTATTCCCTCTTTGTTTCCTGGTGCGCGAAGAAAGGGGATTCAGAGTGCTGCTTAAAGGAGCTCGAGAGACAGGCGAGAGCCGCGGCTATCAGACCAGACCCCAGAGACAGGCCTGAGACGCTAAGGCCACTGCTGCCGCCACCAAGAAGCCTGTATGTGAGCACAGGTCACTATCCCCACCTCTCCTCCTGGAGCCTGTGCAGCCCACCACTGCCAGGGTCCTGGGATCCAGGGACAACCTCCCTGGGAGAATGCACAGCGCGCCTCAGGCTGGTGCAACTTCCCACTAGCCTCTGCTGCCGCAGGCTCACCCTGCATCCATGCACCTCCCTCCCCACAGCCTGAGTGAGCCAGAGCCCCCGAGTCAGATGTTCCTTTAACCCCGTCCTGTCTGAGCGAAGAACAGACGCCGTCAGGTGACCTACACACAGAGGCGGGGCCAAATCCAAAGCTGAACCCCAAGAGCCCAGCAGCCTCAGGAGCAGTGGATTAAATCTCTACAATCAACTTGATGTATCCTGCATCTGTGGAATACCTGAATAGACAACGAATCATCCCAAATTGAGGAGGTGGACTTTGAGAGAAAGATATATTATTTTTTCCTCTTTTTGTGAGTGTGTATGTGTATGCTTCTGTGTGAGATTTTGTCTGTAAAGCTTTGCTTTCACCTTTTGTCCTAGGGTTCTATTTGTCCATTTATTTTTTTTTTATCTTTACTATAAAAAAAACATTTTTTCTTAATAATTATTTTTTATTTTAATAACTTTATTTTACTTTATTCTATTTTATCTTCTTTCTTTCTTCCTTCCTTTCTTCCTTCCTTTCTTTCTTTCTTTCTTTCTTTTCTTTCTTTCTTTCTTTCTTTCCTTCTTCTTTTTCTCCCTTTTATTCTGAGCCGTGTGGATGAAAGGCTCTTGGTACTCCATCCAGGAGTCAGTGCTGTTCCTCTGAGGTGGGAGAGCCAACTTCAGGACACTGGTCGACAAGAGACGTCCCAGCTCCACGTATTATCAAACAGCAAAAATCTCCTAGACATCTCCATCTCAAAACCAAGACCCAGTTTCACTCAACGACCAGCAAGCTACAGTGCTGGACACCTTATGCCAAACAACTAGCAAGACAGGAACACAACCCCAACCATTAGCAGAGAGGCTGCCTAAAATCATAATAAGTCCACAGACACCCCAAAACACACCACCAGACGTGGACCTGAACACCAGAAAGACAAGATCCAGCCTCATACACCAGAACACAGGCACTAGTCCCCTCCACCAGGAAGCCTACACAACCAACTGAACCAAATTTAGCCACTGGGGACAGACACCAAAAACAACAGGAACTACGAACCTGCAGCCTTCAAAAAGGAGACCCCAAACACAGTAAGATAAGCAAAATGAGAAGACAGAAAAAGACACAGCACATGAAGGAGCAAGGTAAAAACACACCAGAACTAACAAATGAAGAGGAAATAGGCAGTCTACCTGAAAAAGAATTCAGAATAATGATAGTAAAGATGATCCAAAATCTTGGGAATAGAATAGAGAAAATGCAAGAAATATTTAACAAAGACCTAGAAGAACTAAAGAGGAAACAAGCAATGATGAACACCACAATAAATGAAATTAAAAATACTTTAGAAGGAATCAATAGCAGAATAACTGAGGCAGAAGAACGGATAAGTGACCTGGAAGATAAAATAGTGGAAATAACTACCGCAGAGCAGAATAAAAAAAAAAGAATGAAAAGCACTGAGGACAGCCTCAGAGACCTCTGGGACAACATTAAATGCACAAACATTCGAATTGTAGGGGTCCCAGAAGAAGAAGTGAAAAAGAAAGGGACTGAGAAATTATTTGAAGAGATTATCGTTGGAAACTTCCCTAATATGGGAAAGGAAATAGTTAATCAAGTCCAGGAAGCACAGAGAGTCCCATACAGGATAAATCCAAGGAGAAACACTCCAAGGCACATACTAATCAAACTATCAAAAATTAAATTCAAAGAAAACATATTAAAAGCAGCAAGGGAAAAACAGCAAATAACACACAAGGGAATCCCTATAAGGTTAACAGGTGACCTTTCAGCAGAAACTCGGCAAGCCAGAAGGGAGTAGCAGGACATATTTAAAGTGATGAAGGAGAAAACCCTACAACCAAGATTACTCTACCCAGCAAGGATCTCATTCAGATTCGATGGAGAAATTAAAACCTTTACAGACAAGCAAAAGCTGAGAGAGTTCAGCACCACCAAACCAGCTTTACAACAAATGCTAAAGGAACTTCTCTAGGCAAGAAACTCAAGAGAAGGAAAAGACCTACAATACAAACCCAACACAATTAAGAAAATGGGAATAGGAACATACATATCAATAATTACCTTAAATGTAAATGCATTAAATTCTCCCACCAAAAGACACAGACTGGCTGAATGGATACAAAAACAAGACCCATATATATGCTGTCACCAAGAGACCCAATTCAGACCTAGGGACACATACAGACTGAAAGTGAGGGGATGGAAAAAGATACTCCATGCAAGTGAAAATCAAAAGAGAGCTGGAGTAGCAATTCTCATATCAGACAAGATAGACTTTAAAATAAAGACTATTACAAGAGACAAAGTAGGACACTACATAATGATCAAGGGATTGGTCCAAGAAGAAGGTATAACAATGGTAAATATTTATGCACCCAACATAAGAGCACCTCAATACATAAGGTAAATACTAACAGCCAAAAAATGGGAAATCAACAGTAACACAATCGTAGTAGGGGACTATAACACCCCCACTTTCACCAATGGACAAATCATCCAAAATGAAAATAAATAAGGAAACACAAGCTTTAACTTATACATTAAACAAGATGGACTTAATTGATATTTATAGGACATTCCATCCAAAAACAACAGAATACACATTTTTCTCAAGTGCTCATGGAACATTCTCCAGTATAGCTCGTATCTTGGGTCACAAATCAAGCCTTGGGAAATTTAAGAATATTGAAATCATATCAAGTATCTTTTCTGACCACAACGCTATGAGACTAGA
>RJWK010018712.1:0-33080 GCA_004363435.1 Platanista minor
ATCAGCTCGGTGCTTTGTGACCACCTAGAGGGGTGCGATAGGGAGGGTGGGAGGGAGACATAAGAGGGAGGAGACATGGGGATGTATGTATATGGTATAGCTGATTCACTTTGTTATAAAGCAGAAACTAACACACCATTGTAAAGCAATTATGCTCCAATAAAGATGTTAAAAAAAAACCAAAAGCATAATGTCCTGCTAAGAGAAAATTTGTGCTTGGTAAGTTTATTGCAGGTCTTTGACTATGTCAGTATAAAGTAAATTCATTATAAAAAGATGGATAATAATAGTCTAGGTTAATGGAATATAGGCAGTTGAAATTTTTTAGTAATTAAATAATCCACACCTTTGAAAGGCTGAAGAACAGGAAGCTAAAAGAAATCATGTGTTTTGAAAAAAAATGTATTGCAAGTAAATTTGCAAATACAATGCTAGTTTTAAGAAAAAGTGTATAGAGGTTAT
The DNA here is from genome assembly GCA_004363435.1 of Platanista minor. Lineage (NCBI taxonomy): Eukaryota > Metazoa > Chordata > Mammalia > Artiodactyla > Platanistidae > Platanista > Platanista minor. The sequence continues at coordinate 463 of RJWK010018712.1, forward strand.
TTCTTCCAAACTATCTCATTGCTATTAAAATTTTTGTAGCCGTGTTACAGATGAGAAAAAGATTGATTCAATTACAGAAATTTGATATCAAGAGAATGTAAGGGAACAGGCACAGAGGGAACAGGAATATGACATATCTGTAAAGTTATTAGTAAGCTCATTTGTTTAAAGGAACTTAAAATGGTTTTTGATAATTTGGTGTTTTAACCTAGTGATTTATTTATAGCTTTGTAGGTGTACTGTTTCCAGTCCCATTACTTATCTTTATCACTCCATGGTGATAACATAGACCCTAATAAAGACTGATGCCTGTGTGTTTGATTTAAAAACTATTAAGACATGGTAAAGGTTCAGTAAACCAAACACCTTAGCAAATATTTGCTAGGTTAGGTTATACACGCATAAATGTATATATAGATGTACTTACCTTTACACAGTAAGTACCCAAAAATCGTATGTAAATTGATTACTTTTGAGTGTAAGCAGTTTAAATAAAACCTGTGGTTGAGTCCCTTTATTGTTAAAGGTCCAGTCAACACTAACTTAGTTTTGTAAATTTGATTCTAAAATACTGGGCTTTTCAAAGTGAAACCTGTATATGCATATAAAATATGAGCATGCATATATGTACCAAAGCCCTTAAAAGGAACACCAAAACTCACTCTGCCTGTAAAATGTTTTTGCTAAAGTTTGCATCACTGACTCTCAGATTTGCACCTTTCTGTCTGCGTATACTATCTGTGCATGTAGATTTTTGTCAGCTCCCTCCTTCCCCCTCAATAAATCCATTAACTTAAAAAAAAAATGTGGCACTTCTATAGAATAAATGTTCATAAAGCAAATTAGCATATTCAGCTTATACAGAAATAAAAATTATTCCACTCACACAAGGAATTTCTACTTTGTAAAAATGTAGCTTGTATTTTGGAGTGTAATAAAATCTGGTGTAAGAACAACTGTTGAGTGGGTTAAGTGATTATTCTGAATATATTTACTTTTTTAGTGTCAACAGTTATTTGAGGTGATGGTGGGAAGGAGGTATGAGGATGAAGTTAAACAAGTTTTTAACATTGCAGTGGAAGTTTGTTCCATGAGATATGTTAATGTAATATAGAACACTTACTGAAGCCCAGCAAAACCATTTCTTCATTTTCTCTCTCTGCTGACACAGCAGCATCTATCACTTTCAAGACTACTGAGTCAAACTAACTACTGAGTCAAACTAGGACCTTAGACCTTGAAAATGAACCTGTGATGCCCATTAGGATTGGTTTATATCACCACTGAGAATTAATTAAAGGACAAGTCAAGATTCACAGCAAACTGGGCAGCATTTGCAGCTTTTGGACTGGCCTGGTTAGAGGTTATTTTGGGATTGGTACCAATTTGCAGAAAGTTTGTATTCAGCAGTGTCCTCTCTTCCGTAAAGTACACTCTTCCTTTGTACACTTGATTCTTCTCTTTCAAAGGAGACCTTTGTTTTCTTCATCGAACACAATTTGCGTCTCTTTTGTCATTCAATGCTTAATCCAAACTTGAGTTTCCCCTCTTTCCTTTCATGTTAAGTTGACTTCCTTGGGTATTGAGTGACTTTTCATAACACAGCATAATTCCATTCTCTGTTAAGTAAATTAAGTAAATACACCTGTATTTCATTTAATTGTGGTGCTTTGAAAAGGAAACACCTTTTCAAGAGGCAGCCTTCCTTCCCTATGACATGCTCTCCTCCTTGCTACGTCAGGCACCTCTTCAGTTCTCACGTGGAAAGCTACCAAGGGGATCCAGCTAAAATGGAAACTTAACCAGCCTCCTCCTTGCCCGAAACCTTTCATTGGTTTCCTATTCCTTATCCCCAAATAAATTCAGTTAACATGCAATACGAGTAAGATACAGCTCCTGCCTATATTTCCATCTTTTTTTTTTTTTTTTGCCACACCTTGTGGCACGTGGGATCTTCCCAACCAGGAATCGAACCTATGCCCCCTGCAGTGGAAGCGAGGATTCTTAGCCCCTGGACCACCAGGGAAGTCCTACATTTCCATCTTGCTATTGCCTCCCTCAGCCTGAATGCTCTCTTTCCCTGCTTGTACCACACAACCTCACCTCTACCTGACCTATTCCCTTTGCCTGGAATGCCCTTGCTTTCACCACCCGGCTAACTCCTGTTCATCCTTGAGTACCCATTGAAGGCATTCTTTCTCCAAGAAGCCCAGTGCTCCCATCCTTATCAAGGCCTTTGGTGGACCGAATCCCAATTATCTGTTCTCTCATTAGACCACAAGCTCTTGCGGGGTGGGATCACTGACTCAATCTTTTTTTTTTTTTTTTTCCTTTTATTTCCAGAACCAAGTACATACAGTTTGCTGGGTGGTGAGGTGGGAGATGGTGTGCAGAACCATTGGCACTTGTTTGCTTAGTTAATAGAGTGACAACCATTTTGAAAACTCAACGTGTAAAATTTAACTGTAGGAAGTTGCTGCCTGAACAGTGTGATCATTACATATAATTCAATGTGTATCTTTCCTTCATCCCTTTTTTCTCCAAAGACTAGCTTGCTGTACACTCCATTAAATGCAGGTATATGAGTGTTCATCTGATAACCAGTTTTAAAAATTCTATATGACTTTACAGATTTAAATTGGCAACATTAGATATACAGTAGTATGGTGTATATAGACTATGGGGCTGTCATGGTATCAAGACCTTTCATCTCTGAATCTTTGTGTTGTTTTGGAAAACTTCTATTTTCCTTAAAGTTCTTAATCTCAAACTATGAGAGGCAAAACGAAAATGTCAAAAACATGAAATACCTGCTCATCTTCCTGATCTAATATTTCAATTTTTAAAGACAGTCCTTGTTCCTGAGATTCTTTATGTCATTATAGATAAATAAGCCATTCCTCCTTGGCCATTGTCTGTCAAGACGCACTGCCAACCCTGTTACTAGGAGAGTAACTTATTGGTAATTGGACTATATCAGCAGCCTGATTTGTACTGCAAAGGTAGAATATGCTGCTTCCTGCCCAACGACCACTTACTGAAAGCCGACTGAAAGAGTGTGAAGACCTGCTTTTCAGAATGTCAATGAAAGAAGTCCTTCCCCACAAGTCTGATTTACCTTCGACTACATTTTCCTTCTTATCCTTAATGCTTTTGCTAATTCTCTTTTCTTGGGGGTGACTCTTTAACAGGGCAGCCACCTGTTAATCACATGCCAGCACATAGTATAGATGATTTCCTATGAGCTGCCTTATAATGTTCACTCTCAGATGCCATTATATGTCTTGTTTTCTGTCTATGTTGTTACCTAGGAACTCTGGGGGCACGTTTGCAAGACGGGGAAAGAACAATAAAGGTTAAGAACAACTGAGGGATTATGTACAAATAACAACAGAAGACAACTTAATTGTTTTAGTCAGTGACGATTTAAAAGGAACTCAAGTGTACAGTTGAGATCTTTGACAAACTGTAAATAATTTTTCACGATTATTTCAAAATAGCTCGGTAAGGAAGTCTTAAAAGCAGGCCTTACTGGCAAAGAAGAGCAAAAAATAGCAAGTAATAAAAGGATTATGATGATATTTTAGACTTAAACTACCCTTTCAGTACATTTGCAATTCTGGATAAAGTTCTGTAAAGCAGTTCAAAAATATTCTGTTAAGTGTCTCTAATAACATTACTCAGATGGAATATAAAATACTTTGTGGTCCCTTCAGCATCAAGATGCCTCAAACTTTGGTTGTTTCTGGAGTTAATTCTTTACAGCACCTGGTATATGAAGTGATTTCACACCATGCCCAAGATGCGGGCCACCCACCAGCTACATGGCATGACAACTCTACAGGCTGAACGGCAACCCTGGTAATTATAAGGCCATGGGTAATAGCCCCCCAGTGGTTCACAGATCTTCTGGCAGTGGGTGTAGCTCCGCCTGCATTCTATACAGCAGATTCCTTCATGATCCAATCTAGGGTCGAATGTCATGCCTTCTCCTTCCTGCTGCTGTGAAATAAAAGAGAATTATTTGTGTTTCCTTCATAATGAGAAGTTTATAGCATCCACGTTATTTTAAAATAAGGTCCCGAATGTCTCGCTGCTACCAGAAATCAGCATGATTTTCTGTAAGGAGTTTTCATTCTTTAAACCTTGTAATTCAGAAATCCTCCTAACATCAGGGAACTTCCATCCTACCTAATCTGTCACTGGCAGGAAGGTTTAGTTTTTTGTTTGTTTTTTGAACGTTATGGTGAAGTTTCTCCATGCCTTAAATGAGCCATGGTTACCACTCACTAGTGACTCAATTTGTTTTAAATAGGAAAACAGGAAGCATGATTCAAAAGTAGCATTTCTGCCACTGCTGCGGCACCCTGGTGCCTTCGTGTAGTAATGGCTTCCAGGGCTCTGGGGAGCACATTTTGAAACTCATTGATCCAGGCTAACAACAGATTGCTGTTCCACTTGCACTGGCTGAGAACACTGCCAAGTCACTTAGCTTCTGCCTTCATGTCAACATAAGGGTCTGTGACACTCAGAAAAAAGGCACCATACAGTGTGTAAAGATTCAAGACCTTAAACTTTATCTTCTAGTTTCTGTGTGCCATCATTATAGTTACATAAATACAAACTCGTATCGAAGTGAAAGTCACCTACAGAACCCTATTTTCACGGCTGGAGAGATCACAGAACTGGAAGAAACGTGCCCCTGCCAAGTTATGTAATATCTGGTTTTCCTTTTCATGGATTTCTAGGGGTAAAGAGTCTATATCCTCTTTAATATGGCATTGAATTACACTGGCAAAAAGCCCTTATCATTCATGTAAATTCTTTGTTCAATTTAAGCCTCTCCTGGAAGAATAACTTGGGGAGATGCAGCACCAACACAGGTTAGGCTTGAGCTAAGTGAACTTAAGCAACCCTATCACCTTTCTGGTATACATTTTTAAAAGTCTGTATTCAACTTTTTTTGCTGTGTGTGTGTGCGTGAGGGGGTGCTTTCTATTATGAGAAATTTCCAGTATATTGGAAAGTGGAGAAAATTGTGTACCGAACATCTAGATTTGACAGTTGCCAACCTTCTGTCAAATTTGATTTTTTTTTAAGTATTTTAAATTCTGAAGTAAATTTAAAGAGACTTGAGGGCATTGTGACATTTCACCCACAAATACATTAGAATGTCTTTCCAAAATAAGATAGTATTTTCCTGCACCACACTGCCATTATCACACCTCACAAAACTAACAATTCATTAACACAATCTGACACAGCCTATGTTCAGATTTTGTCATCAAAGTATTTGTCTTTCTTAACACCATTCAAAAAAAAATTCTTTAGACTCTCCCCTTTAGAATGTCCCCTTTAGACATCTTTTCCCCCCTTATCTCTTGAAATAGGTTCATCTGGGACAGCAAAATTAAAAACTGCCTCATTAATTAATTGTCGCTGACTCTTCCAGGGAAGTAGTCAAAAGCCTGTTGGCTGAGGCATTGCCTCACCTGAGGGTTCAACAAAAGTTTGTTAGGATTAAAAAGTTGGCAGAAATCTCAGGTTCTTGCCCTGAGATATTGCCTTAAAGAGATACGTGAAGGACGGAGATCACGGGGAAGGTGTTCCTGCTTTAAAGCTCAACACGTAATAAAGGGAAAAAACTGTTATCAGTGGAATTTTTTCAAGAATATGGATCAGTTAAGCCTGAAAGCAGAGCAAAGTCACATCCTGCCCTTCTGTGGAGAGGCTGATGCCCTCCCCTCATCCCTAGAACCAGATGCAGCTAGGCCAGCTACCTAGAGAATAAACTATATTAAGTTTTCTGTTTGCCTATTCAGTTTTTGGGTTTTGTTTTTTTTGTTTTGTTTTTTTTGTCTGCGTTGGGTCTTCGTTGTTGCGCACGGGCTTTCTCTAGTTGGGGTGGGTGGGGGCCTCTCTTCGTTGGGGTGCACGGGCTTCTCATTGCAGTGGCTTCTCTTGTTGCGGAGCACGGGCTGTAAGCACAAGGGCCTCAGTAGTTGCAGCACGCGGGCTCAGTAGTTGTGGCTTGAGGGCTCTAGAGTGCAGGCTCAGTAGTTGTGGCGCACAGGCTTAATTGCTGCACGGCATGTGGGATCTTCCTGGATGGACCAGGGGTGGATTACCCATGTCCCCTGCATTGGCAGCGGGATTCTTAACCACTATGGTACCAGGGAAGTCCCAGGTTTTATTTCTTTATTATTCTTTGAGCTTTAGGGAATGAAGTACTGTGGTGTCCTGAATTTTCTGGTAAGCCTTGGGTTACTTAAAAAAAATACTTTTTTGCTCTAAATCTTTCTAAAATATATTAGTCTAAAATGGTAAACTAGAAAATATATTTGCAACACATGAAACGAGAGGAAAGAAAATGTACAAATGACTTCTCTGTGTATGAAAAGATGCTCAATTTTACACATAATTAAAGACTGGCAAGATAAAGATAACCAGGAGATACAGTTTTACACCCAAGACTTTTTAAAAGTTTGATAATAAATTAGGCCTTTCATTACCATTTGAAGACATGTAGCTGCTGTAATTCCCCGAAAGACAATTTAGTGTCCTCTGTTAAAATGTAAAATTCTTTGACCCAGCAGACCCATGTGTCAGTATTTGTGCTAAAGATATACTCCTACAGTGTACCAGAGGTATAGACTAATAGCTAACATGGAGTAAGGTACTGCTTACTATGCACCCAGCACTGTGCTAAGAGCTTCACCTGCATTACCTCATTTACTCTTCCCCGTACCCTATGAAGCATGTACAAGGTGTATCTTACTAACAGTATTTGAAGAGAGGCTCCTCTGGTGGCACATTGGTTAAGAATCCGCCTGCCAATGCAGGGGACATGGGTTCGAGCCCTGGTGCGGGAAGATCCCGCATGCTGTGGAGCAACTAGGCCCGTGAGCCACAACTGCTGAGCCTGCGTTCTAGAGCCTACGAGCCACAGCTACTGAAGCCTGTATGCCTAGAGCCCATGCTCAGCAACGAGAAGACACCGCAGTGAGAAGCCCATGCACCCCAACAAAGAGTAGCCCCCGCTCACCACAACAAGAGAAAGCCCCCATGCAGCAATGAAGACCCAACGCAGAGAAATAAATAAATAAATAAATAAAAGTTTTAAAAAAACCAAAACGGTATTCAAGGAAAATAATTTACATGTCCACCAAAGCAGAACTAGTTCAATTTCTGTACATTTATCCACCAATGGAATATAATGGTGCCATTAAAATGAATGAGGTGGATCCATATAGGAGATACAAAAAAATTTCCAAAATACTGTATTGTAACTGGAAAGACAGCAAAGTGGGAGTTGTGTATGCTTTTTTGTGTTAAAAATGTGTGTGTGTGTGTGTGTGTATACGCTTATACAAAGGAACTGGGCAAATAGCTATTGTTAGCAGGTTGCTCAGGGGAGGGTGTCTGTGGTAGAAGGGAAACTCACTTTTCATTGTATACATTTTTATACTGTTTTAAAAAAAATACATGCATGTATTATTTTTTCAACTAAAACACTAGTTACACATAAGTACTTATTTTTCTATTTTTACTCCCTGCAAAGTATAGTAATGGTAAAACTACATTTCATTGAAGATTTGAGAAGTTTTTAGCATGTTGGCGTCATCCTTACAAACACCAGTTCTCGAGGTTTCTGTCTAAAGTGTTTGATCCCCATATGTGAGTCTGTCTCCGGAATGGACTGAGTGCTCTCAAGGGCAGAAGTTACTCCTGTCTGTGTGCACAGGGCCTGGAAAAGAGCAGGCTCTCAACAAATGTCTGTTGAATGGATGAATAAAGTGGATATAAAGGGGGAAAGAGAATACTTTCATCCTGTGTGTTGCCTGCAGGGCACACTCTTGGAATTATTTTTAAATAATCAAATTCCTGATATGAATTTGTCTTTATAAATTTGCCTGTGACTCAAAAAAGGAGAGCACGGAAAACAACTTTGAACAAGAAGTACAACCGATCAGGATTTTACACTACAGAAGCAACGCTGAAGAGTTGTTACCCTCATTTATAAACCCTGCAACAAACAAATTAAGATGTATTTTTTTAAATAATTGGGTAAAAGTCTCAGTTGAATACTAGATGCTTATTTGAAATCTCAAGCAGAAATATCACCGCTCCAGTGCTGGGTTTAGTGCAGTCGTCTGAACCTGTCATACAAACACCAGTACACACGTGGTAAGGGTTGTCTGGATTGAAGGGCTCTGAATCCTCTTGAACACTGGGTCTGGTTTCATTATTTGGTCTTCCAGGCCCTGGGTTGCCCCGTGGACCACTGCGTAATCTTCTTGTGGTCGTCGTTGTAACAATTTTTCTTACCAATTCTCTTCTTTCTCTCTGGATTTCTGCCAAAAAAAAACCTTGCTGTAAGTTAATTCCTTTATTTGAATAATTAAGGAAATTCTGTGTTTATCAGGGTGAAAAGCATAAGAAAAGGATATTAAAACACATATGACCAGATCCTATTTAACTTTGTATTAATGATTTTCATAAGAATAAAGCATGTTTGGGGCTTCCCTGGTGGTTGGGAGTTTGCCTGCCGATGCAGGGGACGCAGGTTCGTGCCCCGGTCCGGGAAGATCCCACATGCCGCGGGGCGGCTGGGCCCGTGAGCCATGGCCGCTGGGCCTGCGTGTCCAGAGCCTGTGCTCTGTAACGGGAGAGGCCACAGCAGTAAGAGGCCCGCGTACCGCAAAAAAAAAAAAGAATAAAGCATGTTTCACAGTCTTGGGTTAGTAGTTAAACATCAGATAATCAGAATTTGGTTTATAATACTAACTGAGGCAGGTGTTGTAAGATAACTGACAGAATCCATTCTCAGTTCCCTTTTTCTTTGCCTGTCTCTACTTAGGGGCTGAGAAAGTAAAATAGCACTTATTTCCCTAGCCTCCCTTGCAATTAGGAATGGCCAGATGACACATAAGCAGAATATGCTAGCGCAGTTTCTGGGAAAGCTTTTGCTTTCTTGGTAAAAGGGGACAATTAACAGCTTCCTCCATCTTGTCCTCCTTCCTTGAATGTAGATGTGACATCTGGGTTATGTGACCAGAAGTGATAGGCACAAGGATGACAAGCCAGCATGCCTCAGATAGCAGATGGTAAGCTGGAAAGAGAGTTGATGATAGTGCCAAAAACCTACCTCCAGACTTCTGGCTGTATGAAAAAAGTCAACCCGTATTTGTTGAAACCACTGTTGGTCTGCTATTCTGTTACTTGCAGCCCTACACATTCCTCATGAATTTACTACACATGTATAAAGCTTTACAGTTTTCAGGGGATTTACTATTATCTTGGTTGATTCTTTTAAAAATCACTTGGGATAGAATAAGCAGATACTTTTATACAAAAGGGCAACAAGGCTCGGAAAGACCAAGTGACTTGGCCGAGATCACAGAAGGGGTGGCAGAGAAGAGGGTCGAACATGAACCTCCCTGGCTTTCAGCCCACTGCCCTCATTCTCCACAATGCCTCGTGGGTCCTGCAGCAGGACTGATGGCTGCCGAGTAACAAGAATGGAGAGAGGACCACACAGGTTGGCTTTGTCATCTGAGTCTCAGTTTCTTCTTCAGTAAAATGGGGATAATAATAGTATCTAATTCAGAGGATAGTAATAGAGTTCATGAGAATTTGTTTCTAAGGGTTTTAGCATAGTGTTTGGCATATCATAAGCCCTCAAACATTAGGTGATGATGATGATATGACACTACGTTATCTGTGAGGGCATGCATGTGTGTCCAGCCATGGATAGCTTCCCCGGATAGCTTCTTGGTTTCTGTGGAAGGGCTGGAGAGGCATCAGGGAAACCTGGATTCAAACCTCAACTTCACTCCTTTTTTATTTTTCGGCAACTCCACTTGTTTTAACTAACAGTGACCTCAGGAGAGTGATTCAATCTCTGAACCTTAGTTTATTCATCTATAAAATGGGAATATTACTAGTTAGCTGGACAGTTGTTGGCAAAGATTAAATGAGGACAAGATGTAAAGCTCTAGCATAGTACGGTGCCTGGTACACAGCCCGAGCTCAGCAGACCTCAGCTCCCACCCCACTCCCCACTTTCCTCTGACCTTGTACAGTGTCATTCCCAGGGTCTCTGATGATACAGCTACATGACACTGATGACCTGCCAGCGTAAAGATCCAAGGGCAGGGGTTGCTGGACCCTGGAGCTGGGAGGCTTTTATTAGAATTAGGTGGCGGGGAGCCAGGCATCCTCAGGGAGGGTTTCATTTTGTTGACTTTATTGTAAAATATGACTGCATTTATGAGGCTGGAAAAAAATTCCCTCACTTTTGATGTCTATGACATTCCATCCTATGACTACACCAACACTTATTTAATCCTTTTCAAATCTGGGGGCATTTAGGTGGTTTCTACTTCTCTGGTGTTGTATGTAATGTGTGTAATTCTTGGATGGATGGTGTGATGACTGAATACTTAAGATGTGTAATTAATACTTAATGATATATAATTGAATACTTAAGATGTGCTCATGGGATTTCCCTGGCAGTCCAAGTAGTTAAGACTCTGTGCTCCCAATGCAGGGGGCACAGGTTTGATCCCTGGTTGGGGAACTAAGATCCCACATGCTGCACAGTGCAGCAAAAAAAAAAAAAAAAAAAAAGATTTGGTCATGCTGTTAGCTGTGACGGACCAAGTCACATCTTGGATGTAGGAAACAAGCTCCTTCCCAGAGGGTGACGGTTCTCATTTTATCAGTCATCCCAGCACTGCCAAGAGCACTGTCTTCCCAACCCCACCCCCAGACCTCTTGCCCTGCTCTTTTTCCATAGCACCTTGGATCATACCATACAATTTTCTTATTTTAGTTTAGTGCTTATGTACTGTCTCCCTTTAGCTACAACGTAAAACTCCTGGGGGGCATGGGTTCTTGTCTCTTCTGTTCATCAGCGCATTCCAGGTGCCTAGAACAAGTAAATGGCACATAATAAACGTGTCAATAAATGTTTGTTGAATGAATGAATGAATACATGAACTCTCTGGGTAAGAAGCATGTCCTCAAACAGAAAGTGATCAGAGAGAGGTCTACATGTAGCAGAGTCGGAGACTTTTGTCCTTGACTGGAAAAGGTGACAAGGTATTGGAGAAGGAGTTCCTGGGTGCTGGAAGGCAAGAAGGCCCATTCCACGTGGAGGCAAGTGGCGAACTGAAAGCCAGAACTTGTAAATGGCCAGAGAATTGAGTTGTGACCACCCGCTGGGGCAAGACCTAGGATGGCAAAAGCGATGGTCCATCTGGCAGCCCCTAGGGTTGTGGCAGACACCACTCAGAGGATTTCTTCTCACTGAGCCTGCGTGTAGCCTTGGAATTCTCAACCCACTCTTCCAGTCAGCCATGGCCAGCAGCTTATAAATTGCATCCTATTTGCTTTGCCTGGGCTAAAAAGTAACCGTCTTATCCAAGCTTTGGAACTGAATAAGACTTGTGAACTGTAGGAATAAGTTAGCCATGGCAGAATCAGAAGCCTGGAGTGTGTGTATGTGTGTGTGTGTGTGTGTGTGTGTGTGTGTGTGTTTTAAATATTTGGCTGCACTGTGTGCAGCATGTGGGATCTCAGTTCCCCGACCAGGGATCGAACCCACGCTCCCTGCATTGGAAGCGCAGAGTCTTAAACACTGGATGGCCAGGGAAGTCCCTGTTTTTTCCAGTTGTGGTAAAATATGTATAACACTTAACCATTCTAACCATTTTTAAGTGTACAGTTAAGTGGCATTAAGTACAGGCACATGGCTCTGCAAACATCATCACCATCTATCTCCCGAACATTTTTCATCTTGCAAAACTGAAACCGGCACCCGTTAAATAGTTAACTGCTCGTTCCCCTCTCCTAAGTCTGGTGGTTTTAATTCCTGTGTTTTCTTTATTTCCATGCTGCTCTCTCTCTGAGTTCAACATAATCTTTCTGAGAACATAGCCTATCTAGGCTGTGCTAGGAGAGGGGTCTTTTCCCCCCGCTTGAGCCAGAGCTACAAAGTAGGACTTTGGGAGGCCAGTGGGGTGACTGGGATGGAAATCAAGAGAGCAGCCCTGGAGACAGACAAAATCTGGGAAAAGAGCCTGGCCTGCAGAGCTCATCAGCTCCCCTTCTCCACCTGGAATCAGCCCACAGGGTGCTCCAACCTAGCTCTGGACCCCAGGGGCCCTTCATTTATTTCCCCCAGACTTGGAAGTGGACCCTTGAGCCTTGAACTTAAGGAATCTCAGCCTATGCCCACAGCTGCTTTTGGCTGCCCCATAATTCAAGGTTTGACCATAAGAAGGATTCGGCGGTATAACAGCTTCTTAGACCCCTGATTCTCTGCTTTAGGAATAAAAAAATGTAAAATTGCAAAGTGCAAACAACAGAGATTAGGGGCAGAGCGGGAGCAGCGGGAGTGTCATAAATAAAATCCGCAGGTAAAGCAGAGGTGTTCTGGGCCCACCTGCTTCCTGTTACCCCGCTGCTCTGGCCCAGCCCTGTGACATTCACGGCTGCCCTTTCCTTTCCCTTTGATCTCTCATGCCAGTTACTGTGCCACTGTGATGTGCACCTGGATTCATCTTCCTTGTCACACGCTTGGGCCTGTGCAGGGGCTCACAGGAACCTCACCAGGGCAGGGAGAATTCCAAGCAGCGTCAAAAGCATTTAAAATGTTACCTTTTGGATAGGTTGGTTTAAGCCAGAAAATAGGAAGGTCGCCACAGAGTTCTAAGATTTTAGAACTCAAGAAGCTGTTGTCCTTCACGGGCTGGTCTACAGCCACCCAGATGAGAGAATTTTCTTCATATTTAACAGGCATGATCTTGCCTTCCTGTAAGTAAGTGAAAATGAAATGCACTGAACAAAGAGGGCAGTGGAACATGCTGCATATTAAGATTCATGTGTTGGTAAAGGGTTATTTCGCCCTATAAAAGCTTAATGAGTTTGGGATTAGCAGACGCAAACTAGTATATGTAGGATGGATAAACAACAGGGTCCTACTGTATAGCACAGGGAACTATATTCAATATACTGTGATAAACCACAATGGAAAAGAATATGAAAAAGAGTATCTATCTGTACAACTAAGTCACTTTGCTGTAAGCAGAAGTCAACAAAACATTGTAAATCAACTATACTTCAATAAAATTTAAAAGAAAACTTAATGAGAATTCTCTGTGTATATGTGTGCGCATTCGTGTTCGCGCACGTGCGCGCACACACATACACACACACACACTCTCAAGTTCTCTTCTCTCTGTAGCTTTTTTCACAATATTCCACACCCCTCATGCCATCCTGCCTTTGGATAACTCGAATATGTGAATATGAGCGTCCTGAGTGGAAGTGAAAATTACTTGATGTCAACTTTGAGATTTAGGTTAATCTGATGTTTTTGATCAAAGATGTTTTAGAGGAAAAGCTACTGAACTGGACTCTGGAATCTGATAAAGGATAGAGAAGCCCTTCGTGTGAAGTCAAAGTCCTTTGGGGGCTTGTTCTGCCACTTCCAAACCACAATGGAAAAAGCCAGCAATTGGTTCTTTAATGTCTTCAGTTCAAAGTAGTATTTAACATAAACCATTTCTACATTTCCCAGCTACAACAAACCATATTTCAGATGTTCTTTGCATCAAGCACACCACTGAGATTTCAAAGCTAAATGCTGTGTTTTCTTCTACAGCGAGGTGCTGAGAATAGTTCGATAACCTAGGAGACAAATGTATTTTGCCAGGTTGCTCCTTTCATGTATTCATTAGTTTGCAATAGGTTGGAGAAATTAAAATGTGTTCTGATTTTTTAGCTAAAAGCAGCACTTCTTTTATGCTTTCTCCCTCAGGCTTCTGGCTGCCTTAAAGCAAGTTAAAGTTATTGGAGATAGCTAACACTCAGGTAATCCAGTTATTTACCTTAAATTAAATGGCTCCATCCAGGAAATGAATGTTCTTTGGGTATAGGAGCTTTTAAAAGTGATACAAAACTGGGCTTCCCTGGTGGTGCAGTGGTTAAGAATCCGCCTGCCAATGCTAGGGGACACGGGTTCGAGCCCTGGTCTGGGAAGATCCCACGTGCTGCGGAGCAGCTAAGCCCGTGCGCCACAACTACTGAGCCTGCTCTCTAGAGCCCGTGAGCCACAGCTCCTGAGCCCACGCGCCTAGAGCCTGTGCTCCGCAACAAGAGAAGCCACTGCAATGAGAAGCCCATGCACCGCCATGAAGAGTAGCCCCTTCTCGCCGCAACTAGAGAGAGCCCGAGCGCAGCAACAAAGACCCAACGTAGCCAAAAATAAATAAATTTAAAAATAAATAAATAAAATAAAAGTTATACAAAACTGATGAAAAATGTATGAGAGCCAATGCTGCATAAATCTACCCCAACACAATCTACCCCACACACAAAGTGTGTGGGCACGGAATGGGGTGATAGGAAGAATGCATGTGTGCACAACCTACAAGCTAGGGATGTTAAATAAAAAGTGTATGATGTAAAATAAAAAGTGTATGGCACATACTTTGAGCTGCCGACCCCATCTCCTTCCTCCCTCCCTCCCTTTCCTTGCAACACAATCCTGCTTTTGTTGGTGGCAGCAATCTGCTGGCCCCAGGGGAGACACCTGCTTTCTCAGACTCCCCGGCAGCTAGGGGTGCCCGTGTGACCAGCTCTAGACAATGAGGTCCATGCTAAAGTGTGTTGCGGGGCTGAGAAGGCGTCTGGCTTTTCCCGAGTTAAGGGAAACCATGGTTGGCACTATTCAGCGCCTTCCTGCCTTCCTTACTTGACTGCGTGGTTAATGTTTAGAGCTGGAAGGAAAGGACGAAGAAATCAGAGATGCTGGCCACGGAGCCAATGTCTGGGGCTGCCTACTTCCACATTACTTACTGTGGAGAAAAATCCTTATTTGTCTAAGTCACTCTAAGTGTAATGTTCTGCTACTGACAGCCAAACACATTCCTAATTCCCACAAACACGTTGCCTGAATTTGGTTTTGTCCACCAGAGAATCCACCACACACGCTATAGACAACCAAAACACAAGAAAAAGCATTCACCTCTATGGCCTAAGAAAAGAATCAGAGGCAAAGATTTAAATACAAAGTATTCACCACAGTGAATTATATCTGTATTCAAAAAATTATTTTGAATTATTATTATTATTTGAAAAATGGAAAATTGAAGATACCTGTATTCAAGAACAAGACTTTTAAAATTATAATCATATGATGACATACATCCATTATAATCTACATTTTAGAAGACCTAAAGTTAAGTGAAAATAATAAGAATGTACAGCAGTATAATTTCAATTATGAGAAGAATATTACACACATTTGCACATGGAAATAATCCACCAAAACATTAACATTAGCTATCTGTGGATTATGCAATTGTGGGTGATTTTCTTCTCTATTCTTTTATGTATTTCCCAAATTTCTACAATGACAAAGTATTGTTTTTAAAAATCAGAAAAAGGGACTTCCCTGGTGGCAAAATGGTTAAGAATCTGCCTGCCAATGCAGGGGACACGGGTTCGATCCCTGGTCTGGAAAGATCCCACAGGCTGTGGAGCAACTAAGCCCGTGCGCCACAACTACTGAGCACATGAGCCACAACTACTGAAGCCTGCGCACCTAGAACCCATGCTCCGCAACAAGAGAACCCACCGCAATGAGAAGCCCGCGCACCATGATGAAGAGTAGCCCCTGCTCGCCGCAACTAGAGAAAGCCCGCGCGCAGCAACGAAGACCCAACGCAGCCAAAAAAAAAAAACAAAAAAAACAACAAAAAAAAATCAGAAAAAAATCCCACCTTGTTTTTAAAAAAATCAGAAAATGTACTGCAAACTTATGATAAGATCTCGGTCGGCTCTGGTTGAGAAGTTGGGTCTTTATGTCCACTCATGGGGGAAATGTCAAGAGTTATTAGTTCACTAAAGGCTTCATAACAGAAACTGAGTGATAGGATCATTCCAATAAAGGTAATGCAATAAGGGATGTTCAAGGTCAGAACACAGGTGGCCTCTGTCTCATTTTTAGACTCTGTACTAGTGGGTCCACACTTGTGTTCTGAAGGGCACAGCTCATGGGGAACAAACCAGATCGTGATCAGAGGAGAATCACGAGAGGGATGAAGGGCTGGAACCCATCACCCAGGATGAATGGTGGGGAAACTGGGAGTAGAGGAGATACTGAGGACGTGAGAGCCAACTTTAAAAACTCATGGGTTGGGGGCTTTCCTGGTGGCGCAGTGGTTGAGAGTCCGCCTGCCGATGCAGGGGACACGGGTTCGTGCCCCGGTCCGGGAGGATCCCACATGCCGCGGAGCGGCTGGGCCCATGAGCCACGGCCGCTGAGCCTGCGCGTCCGGAGCCTGTGCTCCGCAACGGGAGAGGCCACAACGGTGAGAGGCCTGCGTCCGCAAAAAAAACCAAAACAAAACTCATGGGTTGGTTTTAGCTCTTGTTTTCAAACACCTGGGGCTGCTCCTAGGAGAGCAAACAATTGGGCAGTTTCCAGGCACTTTTGCTTATTCTTATTTTTCCTCAGCTGCCCTGAGGGAGCTGATGCCTGATATATCTCCCTCTCGTGGATACTGGAAAGATCAAAGGTGATCATAATAAAATTAAGAATTAAAGCAGCAGCCGTCTATTCATTATCTATAGAGTTCAGGGCCATGGGGACAGGGTGCACACTGTAGTTTGTAGGTGACAAATCTGGGGCTCAAAGAGTTGAAGCCACATCCATAGCAAGTGTCAGAGCTGGGATTTGAACCCACTTTTTCCAAAGTCCATGTATTTTCCACCCTACTCTGCCACAACTCAAATGGAAAATGAGAACGAATGAGGCTACTTCGTAAGCCCTAAAGCACCAAATAAGTGTAAGGTATTATTATTAAATGTATCTTTAGAACTTTGTGTGCAATTCCTAACGTAAATTTTTATAAAACCAAGCTCAAAGGCAAGCTATTAATAATAAATGGATGAACTATGTTTAAAGCACCTCACAAGCCTGACACATAGGAAAGGAATTCGATATATGTTGAGTAGCCTCCTTGGGCTGAACTTGAACCAGTGGGAAGAAATTGCAGAGGGAGTCATTCAGCTCAACATAGGGCAAAACAATTAGAACTACCTCCCATGAAGTTGCCTGACACACAGGGAAGGAGCGCCCTGTTGCTGCTTTCCAGCAGAGGCTGAGGGATCAGCTGTGGTGAATTTTCAGGAAGAAATCCCCCTGCTGAGTGGTGCTGAGGCTGGAGTGAGGCTTGAGGCTCCCGAGGCCCCTTTAATGAAAAGATCCTAACATGTGAAGTCCTTTATTATTTATTTTTAATTAATTAATTAATTAAATTTTGCCTGCGTTGGGTCTTCGTTGCTGCGCATGGGCTTTCTCTAGTTGTGGCAAGCGGGGGCTACTCTTCGTTGCAGTGTGCGGGCTTCTCATTGCAGTGGCTTCTCTTGTTGCGGAGCACAGGCTCTTGGCGCACGGGCCTCAGCAGTTGCAGCACGTGGGCTCAGTAGTTGTGGCTCGTGGGCTCCAGAGCGCAGGCTCAACATCTGTGGCTCACGGACATGCTCCACGGCATGTGGGATCCTCCCTGACCCAGGCTCGAACCCATGTCCCCTGCATTGGCAGTCGGATTCCCAACCACTGAGCCACCAGGGAAGCCCATGAAGTCCTTTAAGTTGTCATTTAAAAAAATTTTTTTTTTGGTTGCGCTGGGTCTTAGTTGCAGCAGGTGGGCTGCTTAGTTGTGCATGAGAACTCTTAGTTGTGGCATGCATGATCTAGTTCCCTGACCAGGGATCAAACCTGCATCCCCTGCATTGGAAGGCAGATTCTAAACCACTGCACTACCAGGGAAGTCCCCTTTAGGTTGTCTTAATCACTGATCAGAGAGTTCCCTAACATCAGGCAAATACGGGCCATGTCATGACCAATCCCCTTTATGTACTTTAAAATCTGTTTTTCCAAAACCTCCAATTATACTACATCATGTAAGAATGATCACTTGGAACCAATGAGTAGGACCAAAATAATTAAGTTCCTTTGGCAGAGAAGAAAGAGAGCTTATGTTCTGGTCATGAACCTATCCAGGAACTAGAGACAGAAAGGGTTGTACCTTCAATGTCTGCCCAAAGCCCTTGCTGTGTGGTGCAGGCTGGTACCCACCAGTTCAGAGGAGATGCTCTGCTTGGTCACGGTGCCCACCTCAGGAACTCGAGCCTTCACCTGTGCTTTGATGTAGCACTTCTCCCCTCCAGCAAAACGGATTCCTGTGATGCCCTAGGAGACAAAAGTTTATCCATCCATCTATCCATCCGTTCATTTATTCAGTGTATTGAGTGTCTATTGCGAGCTAGGCACTGTTCCAGGTCCTGGGTACAGGGTTGAACAAAACGGATGGAGTCTCTGCCCCCATGGAGCTTATCTTTTAGTGTTATTTACCAAAAATAAAAAAACAGAGATAAAGTCAGGTGGTGTTAAGTACTATGGAGAAAAATAAAGCAGAGTGCACAGATAGGAGTGACAGTGGATGGTGCTTTAGACCGTGTGATGGGGAGGCCCCTGCCAGGGGCTGCCTTCAAGCTGAGACAGAGCTGTTAATTGCTCCATCCATCCCCCCCAGCTCAGATGAAATGCCATCTTTTCTATGCAGCTTTCTCTGACCATCCCGGGCTAAGTGGGCTTCCCTCTCTCTGACTCCCTGAAAGCCCTCCCATCTTCACCCCTCATTTGGCACTTAGTTCTCAGGACCCTTGCTCCTTGTGAATGTCACCTCCTCCCTACTCAGCTCTAAGCTTGAGATCGACCTGAATGTTTTGTTTTTGTTTGTTTGGTGCTCCCACAAAGGTTCTCAAAAGATGTTGGTCCAATTAATTAATTCCATCAGTTTGGATTTTTCCTACGTTGCTGAGCCCAGAGTGAATAGTAGCTTTCTATAACACTGGAAACTGAATTTTGCTCCTAGACCTTATCCAAGGACTTGGACGTTCTGCTTTTGTCCCCTGTGAGATATAAACAGTGTCTCCTCCTCTGCCTAGGGAACAGCCTCAAGGGAAACCTCAGCCGCAAGGCTCCGGTCTTGGCTGACAGCTGGGCACTGACTCCGCCCGCGGAGCGCATCAGGCATAAAGGTATGTTCTGACCCAAGAGCGTTTACTTTCACCCTGCTGGTTAATTTCATGACTAGCGAGTGGCCAAAAGAGGTATTAAAGACCTACAGATTTTATGCCATAATAATGTAGATACCAACACAAATCTGAACATCTCAAGTGATCAGTCTTCTGTTGAACTGAGACAAATGTCAGGAAGATACAGAACTTGTTCTAACGTCAACACCAAGGAGCAGGAAGAAGAAAAGCCTTTATAAACCTAGGGGCCTGGCTCAGGAGTCAGCCCTCTTAAATGAAGAACGAAGTCAAACGTCATTCATGCTTGAGGATATTCATGGACAGTTACACCATATGGAATCTCAGAGCCAGGAGCCCTGCAAAACGGGGTGGGTGACAGACTGGAGAAGAGAAGGAAAGGCTCCTTCTTCCTGAAGCTTCTCGTTATCCGCCTTGTGGCCTGATTGGCCACATACACATGTAACACATTTCACTTATCCCTCCGAGTGTCACCTCTCACCCAGAGAGAGGTGGCGGCATGACCCCCCCCCACCCCCGACTCCCCTTTACAGAGGACGGACTCCAGGCTTACTGCAGAGGGTCTTGATTCTGCACCAAAATCACCTGGAGAGATTTTAAAAACACAGAGGCCTGGGCCTCTCCTCAGAGATTCCCATTTAATTGGCCTGGGGCCGTGCCCAGACATTGGCATGCTTAAAATCTCCCCATGTGTGTATAATGTACAGCTGGAGCTGAGGACCACCAGCTTAGGGAGAAAAACTTGTTCAGGGTAACAAAGTTTTAAAATAACTGAAACAGCCTGCTATGCACTGAATGTCTGTGTCCCCCCACATTCCTAAGTTGAAACCTAACCCCCCATGTGATGGTACCCAGAAGTGGGCCTTTGGGAAGTGATGAGGCCATGAGGGTGGAGCCCTCATGAATGGGATTAGTGCCCTTTTCCCAGAGAGCTCCTTCCCCCTTCTGCCATGTGAGGACACAGTGAGAAGACAGCTGTCTGTGAGCCAGAAAGCAAGACCCTCACTAGACACGCAACCTGCTGGCACCTTAGGCTTGGACTTTCCAGCCTCCAGAACTATGAGAAACAAATTTTTGTTGTTTAAGAGTCACTCAGTCTATGGCAATTTGTTATAGCAGTCTCAAGGGACTAAGACACAGCCTCTGGACCAAAGTTTCTTCTGTACTAGTGGCTCACAAACTTTCCCTTGTATTCCAATCACCTGGAGGACTTGTTAAATAAAATACCGTGTTGGTCCCCTCCCTGAGAGTTTCTGATTCAGGAGGTCTGGAGTGGGGGCTAAACTGTGTATTTCTAACAAGCACTCAGGTGCTGCTGCTGCTGGTGGCCTAACAAACACACTTGGTGAACCACTGCTCTCCACCATGCTATCTCTGGAAAGTCTGCTGTTCTTATTCTACTTGTAAATCTAGGGCACATGGTTTGAAAAACAGAAGGCAGGGGAGAGGGATTACTGCCCCGCTATGTGATATGTTCTTTTAACTTCAAACTCTCATAGCCTCTGAATCTGAGATGCCAGGGAGGAAACACCACAGAGCTATTACCATATCCCCAGGGAGAGAACTGACGCTCTGGAAGGATTCACAGCCCTGAACGTGAGTCTAGTACGTATTGAGTTAGTTCTGACAGTCTACAGGCTGCACAGAAAACCGAAACCCCATAGGGATGGGCCCTGTGGGAAGGAGTTCACACTTATTAACCACCCTGTCTAGCTACAAATCCATATCAAGCAGCCAGACATGTTAAGAGATTAAATAGAGGAAAGGGAAAGTCAAGAAAATATCCTGTTTTTGCAAACAAACAAGACCTTAGAAGCTGGTGATAATGAAGAAGTTTGCTAAAAAGGTAATGAGTGAGGATACCAGTGATCTAACGTCCTTTTACCGATTCGGCTAATCTCATGTTAGCTGCAAAATTTTTTTCTTTCTAGGGGATCTCGTTTATTTCTGTGGCTTAAACCAGAAGTTTCCAAGGAGGGCAAGGGGTCCTTTCCCCAGGGGGCCATTTAGAAATTTTTGAGGGATTTTTTTATTGTCACAAAAACTGGGGGCTCTCTGGGCTTTTGTTGGCTGGGGCCCAGGGGTGTCGAATCCCAACCAGCTCGGGGGGGCCTTGAAGAACGAACCACCCAGAGCCCTGGGTGTAAAACCTGATTGTAAGCATCTGTGCCTAGAACATAACACCGTTTTACATATAAATGATTGATTTTTGATATAGTCTTAATGTACAACCAATTTCCTAGGACTGGAATTATTGTGCAAATGGAGAGAAAATGGTACTTTCATTTACTGTTTGAGAAAATTACCTGGTATTTAACTTGTCAACACATACTTAGGTCAATCTGCATTTTAGGCTGTGGCACAGACAGTGACCCAAGCATATGACTTTTATGATGTTTTCTCGTACATCAGGCTCAAGTCCAAATTTTATTATAAATTACTTTCAATTTATTTTTTCTTTATGTTATGTTTGGGGGCCATACTGATTCTTGAAACCTGGTACTTACCTACCAGGTAGGTTGTGCTATCCTTTCCCACCCCCCACCCCCACCCCCACTTTTTTCCCTTTTCCCGGCTTTTTAAATTAAAAATTTCAAATATACACAAAGTCAAAAGAAATTATATAGTGAAAATCTGTATATATTGGTTTATTCTATCTTAATTTCTAACCAGGATTTTTGTTATATAAATGGGTCATTAGGTCTGAGAGGGTTGGCTTAAACCAACATCACTCATGCTATTGAGGGTATAACTTTCTAGAAAGTAACTCATACATTAGCAATGAACTTAGCTTCTGTGTTCCACAGGGTATTGACAAAGGCTCTCCTGACTTAACTCTAGTCAGGCTCCTCTGAGTCCTCTGTTTACTAGGCCCCAACCTTGGGCTCTGTCTTGGCCCATTTATTCCAGTTTTAGCAAGAATCCTGCTGAGTCAGCCTTGGTCTGATCAACCTGGATATCTGATCTCCATGACCTGCCTGCAGCAAAAATCCTGTTAGGTCAGTTTAGCAAAGAACCTCTTAGTAATTTTCCATCCAGCAACACCTCCACCCTGCTCCTTGGCTATAAATCCCCACTTTTCCTTATTGTATTCGGGCTGAGTCCACTCTCTCTCTCTCCTACTACAAAACCCCACTGTAGTAGCCTGCCTTGAATGAAGTCCACCTCACCTTCTTTAACAAGTGTCCTGAACAACTTTTTCTCTAACAGTGTAGAGCCTGGAGCCCTTTGTTCAGGGCTAATTCCCTCTAAGGGGGCTCTTTTTTTCCATTGGCTGTACTACAGTCTTGGTGGGGTTAGAGGGGAAGGCTGTTCACTTACAATTCAGAAACTTTCCTACTCTGGCCCCACCTGCAACTCCATTTTCTCATCTTAACCACCTCCCGGGCTACTTAGAACTTGGGAGCAGACCTGAGCACGGGTATTGCATAGTCTTCCCTGGGCCTGGAAAGCCCTGCCCCAGCTTCTCTGCCGGTCAAAATTCTTCTTCCGTTCTTCCAGACCTTATTCAACTGTTGCTGATAATGAGCAGGACCCTGTGGGGCTCCTGGGCACAAAAGCCTTTCTGCGTCCCCTATCTCTTTGGTTACAGGAAATAGGCATCATTCAGCCTCCAGGATATTCCCTGAGTTCCAATGGGCAGGTTCAAACAGTTGCTAATTAAGGAAGGGAAGGGATGCAGAGACGAGGGAGAAACAGTCAAGAAACAATAGTGCAGCCTTGGGGCAGGGTCCTGGTTCCCCATCAAGGGATACAAACAACAATATCTCTGAGCTGTTTTGCAGATACTGAAACCCCTCCAGGTGGAGAAGTTAACTGTGTGCTGCCCACAAGCCTGTAGACCCCAGACCAGTTGGAACCGGAAGGTTGATGATGCTGACTCCCACTTACCTCACCACCAACCCATCAGAAGAATGTCCACAAGCTGATCACACCCTTTTTGAACCATTACTATAAACTCCTCACTCCCCCCTCCAGGTTGGGACACACAGTTCGGAGGGCATTAACCCACTGTGGCTCCCTTTGCCTGGCAAAGCAATAAAGCTATTCTTTTCTACTTCACCGAAAACTCTGTCTCCAAAAATTAATTCATTGTTGGGATTCAGAGGCTGGATTCGGCTTCATTGCCACCTCTGTAAAACCTGCTCCACCCCCTAACTGACAGCGATGGCCTCCTCCTCCTCGATGGCTCCACGTTTCTGTTCATAGCTCCGTGGCAGTGTGTTTCCCAGCCTGACCTGAAGCCACTTCTGTGTGGATGTCCACCTCCTGGACCCGGACTGTAAGGTCCTTGAGGGAGGGGACAAGTGTCAGTCATCTTTGCATCCTCCATGCTTCGCACCATCCCTAGCACACAGTGGGCTCCAATAACGCTTCCTGAATTTGACTGACAGTTTGTAATACAGGAGAAAGTAATACTGCAGGTACCACAGTGGCTGATTCATGGGTTTTCAAAAGTCCGGGCTTATTTAAACCCATAACAGGTTCTATCCATCAAAAAAATGTTCTACTCACCAGTTCTGACTTAGAGAAATGTGGAAGCTATCAAAGAGAATTGATCAGTTTATAAAATATGTGTGGCCCCATTGGCCTCTGAGAACAAAACACAATCAATACCATTATTAGAACCAAAGGATTATAAAACAGAAATATAGGTTTGGGATTAAATTTTTTTAAATAAATTTATTTATTTTTGGCTGCATTGCGTCTTCCTTGCTGCACGTGGGCTTTCTCTAGTTGCAGCGAGTGGGGGCTACTCTTTGTTGCGGTGCGCAGGCTTTTCATTGCGGCGACTTGTTGCGGAGCATGGGCTCCAGGCGTGCGGGTTTCAGTAGTTGTGGCACGTGGGCTCGGTAGTTGTGGCTCTCAGGCTTAGCTGCTCCGTGGCATGTGGGATCTTCTCAGACCAGGGCTCAAACCCATGTCCCCTGCATTGGCAGGCGGATTCTTAACCACTGCGCCACCAGGGAAGCCCAAGATTAACTATTTTAAAAGGATATTCCTGATACATGCACATCTTGAGAGAGATGGATCTTTTCTTATTTAACTGCATAGCTACCTTCGCATATCTTGAGATTATGGCACATCCTAGGTATTCAGTTTTGTTCTGGGTTGGATGAATAAAGCATGTGTGGGAGTCACATTTTATAATTTTATACTGAGCAGTGCAAAGAAAAAAATGCCTTTTACCTTGTCCTGGGTCTTGCAGTAAAAGCCTTTAATAGGTCCAGAGAAATTATCCCTGTGCCTTGACCAGAACCATCTGCAAAGCTATGACTAAGGGAAATGCAGCCATGCACACGTGGGGCTGCAGAGCTTGGTCCTGGGGCAGAGCCCAAGCTGAACACAGCCAGTCCTTGTCATCATCAAATAATGTGTAACATCAGCCGGGCTCTGAGGTTAGCATCTGTTTGTTATTCAAAAGGGCTTGTGAAGTGTGTTTTGGTATCAATAAGGGGAGTTCTTTCATTCGAATGAAAAGCATCTCTAGTTTTTCTCATCAGTCAGAGGAAGACAGGTCGATGAGATGTTTGCAGGCCAATAAACTATCAGAAGAGATATTATTTTCAAGAGGCTTTTTTCATGAAGTCTCACCGACTCCATCTACAGATTTAACAGGAGAGCACAAACAGTGATGCCTCTTTCTCATCTCAGAACATGAAAGAGAGTAAGATATTTATGGTGGCCATCCAGAGAGGAGGCCTGCAGTGACACTTTGGTTCGCAGATGTCCACTGAAGCATCAGTGCATGGCTTAATGTCTCCAACTGCCTGTAAACTGTATTTTTGAAAACAAACATGTGTGCCCTTTTCAAAGGAGACTCGAAGGTTTCATCTGTAATAGGCCATAGTCAGAAAGCAGATGATACACTAGGGGAATTTCTCCATGCTCATTTCCTGGATTAAACGGGAAATCTGAAGAATTGAGAAACATGTATAAATAGATCGCACCTGTTGTTGATGAGATTATTAGGTCATTAAAGTTTCCCTCCTCTTGACAAGTGCCACTTTCAGACCTTGCAATGTTCTAGAGGAGCTTGAGCATTTTATTCACTGTGTTAAGAAAGCTGCTTGGAAAGAAATAGCTCTTGCAAGTCTTTCTGCCAAAACGTTTTTTTAAAAATTAATTAATTAATTAATTTCTGGCTGCATTGGGTCTTCGTTGCTGTGCACGGGCTTTCTCTAGTTGCGGTGAGGAGGGGCTACTTTTTGTTGTGGTGCGTGGGCTTCTCACTGTGGTGGCTTCTCACTGCGGTGGCTTCTCACTGCGGTGGCTTCTCTTGTTGTGGAGCACGGGCTGTAGGTGTGCAGGCTCAGTAGCTGTGGCTCGCGGGCTCTAGAGCGCAGGCTCAGTAGTTGTGGCGCACAGGCTTAGTTGCTCCACGGCATGTGGGATCTTCCCAGACCGGGACTCGAACCCATGTCCCCTGCATTGGCAGGCGCATTCTTAACCACTGCACCACCAGGGAAGTCCCTCTGCCAAGACTTTGTATAGTTCTAAGAACCTGTTATTTTTTTCAGCGCTAAGGTGTTGCTTTTTCATTCTGAAAATGTAAAGGGCACAGAGTGGTCCTTTCTCAGAGAGAATATGCTGCACGGTGCAGGTGGGTTAGCGGTACCATGGCTGCCAAAAAGAACAGTTCCCATTTGGATGTGTGTGAGAGGCGCTCCTTCTCCCTGAATGAGAAGTCTCCCAGGCTTGCCTGGTTAAACTCCCTAAATGCATGAAATATACTTACATTCTGGAAATCATTAACTTCAATCACTTCTTCAGCTCCACTTCCCATTTTAAAGGTCTCCAAGTTGTTCCCAGCATCTATTTCCATTGACCCATCTTGTAATTCCCCATTGATACTCATGGTATAATGGACATTGTAAATCTGGAAGAGAACATCAGAGTTAGTGATGCCTCCCTTTTAGAGCAATGCAGGGCTTATCTTTAGATCTGCAGTATATAAAGTAGCTTTCCTATTTCTCAGAGATACACTGAATCATGCTTAATAGTAAGGATGATTATCTTAGTTATCTGTGAGGACTTTATTCATAGACCAATCACTTAATACATGTTTTCTTTAAAAATATCTTAAAGGTAAAGCTTTTGATAGTCTCTGATACTAAATCAAATAGCTCAGTGATTTGCAATCCTGGCTGCATGTAGAAGCATCTTAGTAGAATCTCCAGCTACCATGCTTAGGTTCCCCCCACTGGACTGATCAAATCAGAGCCTGTGGGGATGGGGTGTGAGCACAGATCTTTCTTTTTCTGAAGGTCAATTCTACTATGCAGCCAGAGTTAAGACCCGTTGATGGATAAATGGAAATTGAGGAGGCAGAGGGTTAACTGGGCTGTTACCTGAACAAATCTGCAGTGGCACCTCACTTTGAAGGTATTTTTTTTAAGTCCTTCAGTCAAGATTTGGCGTGGAGTGTGGTATACAGTAACAACTGCAGACAGGACGAGGATATGCCTGAGATAGAGTAGCATTTACAGAGAGCAAGGTCAATGTGCACATCTGTTTCAGCTCAAAATAAGAGGTACTCATTTTATTGACTTTATGGGACAGACATGGTGTCATAAGGCATTATGTTATGAGCTGTGTGGGGAGGAGGGAGGGAGCCTTGGCATTGTCCAAGAGCACTGGCCCAGGAATCAGAAAAACAGGTGGCCACACCCCTTATCCCTGGGTCTTGGGAGTTGCCTTGAGTGTAAAACAACAAAGTGGGACCTTAGAGTTCTGGGGCTTCACGGAGGTGGTCCAGAGGTGAGGCGAGCAGAGCAGGTAGGACTGTGAGGTTCCTTTCTCCACCCCAAGCGCTAGCCCCACGCAGTTTAACCAGAGCAGCTCTGCTTCTGATCTGTTTTATGTGTTGGATTTCTGAGTAACATCTTGTTTAAAATTCCGCCATTAGAAATTCTTTTTTACAGTGTACCACTAAATTAGATGATCCAAAGGGCTCTCTTAGTTTAGACATCTGGTAAGGACAATAGTTTAAAAAGTAATTCACATGCAGCTCCTGTTCAGTATGCTGCTGCTCTAGAACATTTTCTGTGTCATGGGGTAGTAGGTGGGTTCCTTTTCTTCTCTTTTCTTCCTTTTTCTTCAAGGTATATATATGTATATGTATATATCTATATCTTATATATGATATACAATATATCCTGTATATGATATATAAGCTATAAAATCTTTAAAGGGGAAGGAATGGGAACTGATGAAAGACACTTGCTACTTAGTGTCAGGTCAGTAGGTCAGAACTGCAAAGAGCTCAGATTCAATTCAAGTCTGATTTTCTCTCTCATTATGAACAATGGCTGACCGCAGCATGGACAAACCCTGGGAAAAGTATCTGTTGTTATTGGATCATTACTTGTAGAAAACTCATTATTGCAAGACCCACAGAGTGCTATTTTAGTTTATCAGCAGAGGCGTAGAAACGGCTTTGCTAGCGTGTACCCTTTTAGGTAACAGCCCTCGGTCAGTGGAAGAGAAAATGCCAGCGTGCAGTTCAGCCACATCCTCAGTGCCCCTTCTTCCCTCCTTCTGATGAACTTCGATTCCTGCAGGACACTGTCTCCACAGCTCACCTGATCATAAGAACCACTTCTAGGGGTTCTGCTTTAGGGGAGCGGGCGCAGAGCCCACCAATCTGTTTTCACTTTGCACCTCAGGCGGTCCTCACCATCAGCCAATTTGGGGAAACCTGTTTTCTTTGGCTGAGCCAGGGCTTTCTGCAGGTAAAGCTCAGAAAGTGGGCTCTGTTCTGCCCCTGTGCTCTCTGAGCAGCCACTATTCACTTGAACTAATTTTGGCTGTCAAAGGGCACGTGGCAGACAACGCGCATGTGAGTTTCTGCTGGCACGAGTGTCCTTCCTTCACTCATGAGACAAGAGGCTCTTTTTTAAGCGTTGCACATAAGCTTTTTACTACTCAAGCAATCCTAAATTTAAGTAACTGTTTCCAAATTCTTAGCGGGTCTTAAGGAGACAAGATCGCAACACTACAACTGTGGCTTTTATCCTAATTTCACTTTCCTCTACCAGCCTTTGCCACCTCCCCGCCAGCAAAAGCTCCCTAACGAGGCATCCTTTGTAATGTAGCTGCAGCCCGGCTTTCATAAGCAGTACACTGTCTGCATGGGGCAGCAACGGAGGTTTGTGCCCTCCTGAAGTGCCTTGGGTTGGGAGGTGGTAAAAAGTGGGAAGTTATTTCCAAAATACTGGGCCCTGAGCTCAGAAAGTGGCTCGGTTGGTGGAGCAGTAATCACATTATCTGCTCTAAACTGATGGAGCTGTTAGCACCTAAGGCTATTTCTATCCAAGCACAAAGAAAGTTTATTATGTGCCAGTAGTCTGCTCAATATGGTGCCTTTTACAGCCAAGGAGATTTGCTAATGAGTTTCTAATAAAGCCTGGGTTCATAAGATAATTACATCATGTTTGGGACAATGTCTTGAAAAATCAGGCTGAGAATAAAGGCCCCAAGCAATGATCTCATCCCCTCATCCCACAGGGTAGGGTTGTCAGTTATCTCATATTGATGGGAGTTTCCCATATTTCAATGCCTTGTTCCATTTACAATAATGTGGATGAAGCATGGCCTCAATATTTGAGCCCAGTCACTTGTCCCCTGATTATTAGCACTCCAATGCTCCAGAGTTCTCTAGCTGATTTCCAGTAAACCTGTCCTAAGGGGATTTACCCATATGAAAGGCATAGGAAGTAAATTACTGCTGGTTCTCCTCTATAAACCAATATAGAGGAGCAGAGGCATGGATAATCCCCAAAGAGTGGGTAGTCCATTTGGTTGGGGATGTCTTTCTGTTTGACAGAGACTTGATTATGTTCTGTTTGGGCCATTTACATCTGTATTCGGGGAAAGCAGACCTGTGCCTGTGCTATGCATAGATGGTGCCAAATTTACTCTATTTAGTATTTTGTGATTTGTTTTTCAGACTTAAGTAATATGGATCAGCATGGAATATTTTGGGAGTTAAAAAAAAAAAAAACCTACCAAGATTTTCTTCGTTCTCCTGTCTCTATAAGAGACAGGGATAACTTTGATTGCTGGCAATAAAATGTGATTCACTATTCCTCTGCATTTTTAGAATTTAATACTGCTCTCTTGAACCAGACAACCAACCATCTTGTAGTAAAGTACAAGTTATGATAAAAGGAGGCCCTGCTCATTCAGGGTGATCTTTCAATCTCTTTTTCTAGAAGCTTGTCAGTTAGCTGTGTTTGCCTTGAAAAATTAAATGCCAAATGGTGTTCATTTTAATACATATCAGGACCAAAATCTTTACCCCCCCACCCCCCCACCAAAAAGCAAAGCTATTTTTGTACCCAAAGGACCTATACCATTGAAGTTTTGTCATCTAAAAGATAGCATTTACATTCAAAGATGGTACAATTTACCAAGGGATGACAATCTAAACCCTGCTATTAATGGAGATGGAGATACTGACATCGTTCTCATGTTCAGATATGCTGCTTTCAAATGTGAGCATCTGGCCCAGCTTCTATATTTAAAATATACAAATAGATTAAGGCACTTTTCAAATATACACAAAATACTGTGCAATTCTGATCTTACAAATCGATGCTTGTAAATTTGATATAGTCTCTAAAACAGACTCAGTGCTAAATGGCATGCTTGTCTACGTTAGGCATTTGAGTTAAAAATACAAATTATGCAGTGACTGCAGAAGATGTGATGTGTAAAATGGCTGAATTGCTTTCAGCACCATTTTCTCTAAGTACTGGAATTCATTCATGCTTTGAATTTCATGGTGGGAGAGAAACGGGAAACAGCAGTCACAGATCCTCTGAGGGTAGTGATTAAGAAACAGTCCTTTGTGTGCACCCTGGAGATGGAATTCTTTTCCATTAGTTGAAATACTTATACCAAGCCTGGCAGTGGTCATCAAGATAAAATGCCTCCCTTTACATAGGTGAACAAAATTCAGAGTATTTAGTAAAAACACAGGTATTTTCCTTAGTTGGGTCAGAAACACTTTTTATATTCCTTGAGAGCCAACTGAGCTTTAAAATAAGTAGTTGCATACAAAGAAAGTAGGACAGCAGTTAGTAAAACATTTACCATTAAATCACATGTGACCAGGCCAGAAGTGATTTTTAAAGACATTTGCCATCTTTAAGGAAGTTAGATCTTTTTTTTTTTTTTTCCCTGACTGCATGAGAGAAGGGGGCATTAAAAGATGCAGAGAGAGAGAGAGCGAGAGAGGGAGAGAGAGAGGGAGAGAGCGAGAGAGCGAGAGAGAGAGAGAGAGAGAGAGAGAGAGAGAGAGAGAGAGAGAGAGAGAGAGAGAGAGAGAAGACAGAAGGGAGAGGGAGGAAGGGAGGGAGGGAGGGAGAGAGAGAGACAGCGCTACTGAGAGGTCAAATTCGTCCCCTTACTGGGTCTGAATGTCCCTCCACTGTCTTTGTCCCAGGTTTTTAAATTCACAGCCTTTCTCAGCTGGGAGAGGGTTTAGTTCCATTTCTTTCCTAAGGATGAGTAAAGCGAGGCCAGAGGGGTTGTGCCTTACCCATGGTCACTCAACTGCTTAGTGGAGACGCCAGGCTGGGATGGGCCAAAAAGAGCTTTCTTGGAACCGTCCACTGCATTTCCCCGCTACTCTGTCTTTAACATCTTCCCGTAAAGCCCTGACTGGCTTTTCTGCAAAGTTGCCCGTGAGTGGGAAGCCGCATCGTGGAGTTGGTTGGAAGAAGGGGGAAGGTACCCGGGAGGCCCCGAGGGGAAAGCATCAGCTGGGGCAAGGGGGCCGCTCTGGCGCCACCTAGGAGGGGACACGCGAGTGACAGAGAGGACCCCGCCATCCCGCGCGCCCCCAGGCCCCGCGCCCCTCCCGGCCTCGCGCACCCTGACTCGTGCCCTCAAGCTGGCAGCAGCCCTCCGGACTTACGTGATTGTCGCTCCCCTTCCAGAAGTAGAAGGCCCCGATGGCCCCGAAGAGCAGCAGCGCCGCCCCCGAAATGAGGACCACGGCTCCGACCTGGAGCAACCGCGCGGGGCTGGTGGGCTTCACGGTCACCGTGGCGTACGCCTGCGGGCCGGCGGGAGAGGGACTGTCATGTCCGCGCGGAGAGACCCGGCGCATCGCGGGTGTCGGACAGCTCGCCCCGGGCTCCTCCGGGCTCCCCCTTTCGCCGCGCTTGCGTCCGCGGGTCCCTGGTCCTCGGGAGTGGATGTGCGCTGAACAAACTTCGCGGTGCAGGGCCGTCGCCCCGCGGGTCTCTCTCCGCCTGCCACCCGACGCCCCCTCTTTCCTCCCTATCCACCCTCCCCTTCACACCAGACTGGGCATGCCAGGCCCCTTGCACACGCACACGCGTGGGACGCCACCCCAAGCCCACATTTGGGCTCCCACATTTGTTCCCAGCTCCCAAATTCGGTGACACAAATCGCTGACCCGGGATAGGGATACGGGCCCCGCGTGTCTGGGGCTCCCAGGCGGTACTCACCGGGGGGCTACAAAACTCAACCTCATCGGGTCCCACCAGGGCGATGGGCACTTTGTCCGAGTTCTCCGCCATGGCTGCGTCCACAGGAGCGGGACACTGGGAGGCTCCGCGCGCGCCCTGGGCTCTGTCCTGCGGCCCCGACGTGCCGGGCACTTCAACGCGGCGCACGCGCGCGCGCGCACCGTGCCCCGTCCCGCCTGGGCCAGCCCTGCACTCCACACCCCTCCCAGCGCCTCACCTTTCTCCTCCCTTCCTTCTCCCGCCTGGGGCAGCAGTGAGCTCATCCTGCCTTCCAGATGCCCCTCTTCTCGCTCTCTCCCGTCTACTGCCCCCACCATTCCACCCCCGCACCCCCCGCCCCAAACATCCTGGTAAACCTGAGTGTGTCATGGTGGGTGGCGCTGAGTGAGTAGACTAGGGATGCTGACCCCAAGAAATGCTAAATCGCCGGCACTCTTTCCACCATCCAAGGATCTCTCAGGATGTCAGAGGGCTCTGCCGTGAGGCTTGGCTGGAGGCGCATTTCCTGCAGTGTCCTTGGATGTGTGTGTTGGGCAGTGGTGCTGGTGGAACAGGAGGCAGAGGAGAGCAGGGCCGTGAAGGTGGAACCGGGGACCCTGGCCAAAGTTTGCCCGGGTTTATGCTGGCCTGGCACTGTTGGATGGCCCTGGGACAGGAGTGTGGATCAGGGTCTTAGAGACGGGCCCTTGTCACTGATTTCTCTAGGAGCCTTAGCAGGTGGGTACAGCTGCAGCAAAACTGAAAGCCAAGCAAAGGGGCTGGAGGGAAGGAGCTGGCGAGACCAGAATAAGAGTACATTCTGGTTGATTGACTAAGTTAAACAAAGGGACAAAAACAACAATGGCAACACACATAACACCAAAAACACTGATATGTCCAAAGGAATAGCTAAGTATACATATACATATATAGTATGTATTTTATACTATATATACAGAGAGACAGACATATATATATATATATATATATATATAT
>RJWK010018713.1:0-33080 GCA_004363435.1 Platanista minor
ATTTGTCGTGAGGTGGATGGACCTAGAGTCTGTCATACAGAGTGAAGTAAGTCAGAAAGAGAAAGACAAATACCATATTCTAACACATAACTATGGAATCTAAGGGAAAAAAATGTCATGAAGAACCTAGGGGCAAGACGGGAATAAAGACATAGACCTGCTAGAGAATGGACTTGAGGATATAGGGAGAGGGA
Source organism: Platanista minor (assembly GCA_004363435.1). Taxonomy (NCBI): domain Eukaryota; kingdom Metazoa; phylum Chordata; class Mammalia; order Artiodactyla; family Platanistidae; genus Platanista; species Platanista minor. The sequence continues at coordinate 195 of RJWK010018713.1, forward strand.
AGGGTAAGCTGTGACAAAGTGAGAGAGTGGCATGGACATATATACACTACCAAACGTAAAATAGATAGCTAGTGGGAAGCAGCCGCATAGCACAGGGAGATCAGCTCGGTGCTTTGTGACCACCTGGTTGGGTGGGATAGGGACGGTGGGAGGGAGCGAGATGCAAGAGGGAGGAGATATGGGAACATATGTATATGTATAACAGTTTCACTTTGTTATAAAGCAGAAACTAACACACCATTGTAAAGCAATTATACTCCAATAAAGATGTAAAAAAAAAAGATTTAATAGTTTTTGAACGTTTACTATGTGATAGCCAGTATTCTAAATTGTTGATGTGAATAACTTACTTAAATCTCAAATATGAGATAGGTATTATTTTCAGCCACATTTTAAAGATAAGAAAACTGATCCAATTAGAAGTTAATAAATGTGCCTGAAATCACAGAGCTATAGTGGCTAATCTTTACTAAGAACCTTAGTAGCCTGGCTCTTCAGCCTATCGTCCTAACCTCTGAGCTTTTACCGGCTTTCTGAATAAGTGGATACATTATAATGAACAAGGGAAAGTTTAATACTACGTAGTCAGGACACGCCCATGCAGCCCAAATGAAAGAGTGCTGAGAAGGAGAAGAGAAAATCTGAAAGGTTACACACAAATGGAAATAATCCTGTTTAAGGGGTCACCAAACTTGGAGCACTTCATTCAGAAATTCATGTGCTCCCATTCTGTTTCCTGCTTCCAGGTCAGCTGATTAAAATTCCATCCAACCTTAAAGATTTTGTAAACAATTCATACTTGTAATCCTTTGAACAGTGTTCATCTCCTCTTTATCTGAATCTGATAAGAAACGGCTCATGTCTTGTCCATCACTGTATCCCCATCATTCAGAACAGCATATGTGACAGAATAAACCCTTGACAACATAATTTTTACTATGCCTTATTTTTGTATTTATTATGTTTCATTATAAAATTTTCAAACATACAAATACAAAGAACACCCTGAACCCACAATACACCTTCCATGACTATCCACACACAGAAAACCTTGTTTCACATATAGTATTACCCTCTTCCCCCCATTCACTGAATTATTTTAAAGCAAATTCCAGATATCATCTTATCTCATCTCAGCCATATATATTTCAGAGAATTTATTTGAAATGAATGGAGACCCATATCATATATTACCTCTTTTATTAAATAGTTTTCAAATCTCCTCAAACAAATGAGATTTCCTCCTTATTTGAAAGTCTGTGGGATTTTTTGTGTGTCTCTCTTGTTTCACAGTATCTGTCTTACTGTGTTCATATTGTGAACATGTTCTCTACTGTGTTTGGAATCTATGTCCCTGAGGTGGGGACAAAGTCTTACCTTTGGATCCCATTCAAGGTCAATTGCAGTACTGAACATGGAATCTAGTTTTCTGTCTCCTTCCCACCAGTTCCAAATACATGTACAAGGATGCCAAAATAGCACTCTTTCTGTTTCCGCTTCAGCTGAGAACAAGACGATAGACAGTGTTCCAAACTGAGGTGCTAGACATAAAAAACAGATGGCTGAAAACTGGTTTTGAGTCCTTCATCTTGGCGTCCATCTTAATTGTACTGAAGGATTGAGGTTGAAGAGGCCAAAGGAGAGAATTTCTCCTAAGTGAAAAGGCTGAGGGATCCTTGGAAGTTGAAGGATTAAAAGGACTGGTGGGGCTTCCCTGGTGGCGCAGTGGTTGAGGGTCTGCCTGCCGATGCAGGGGACGTGGGTTCGTGCCCCCGTCCAGGAAGATCCCACATGCCGCGGAGCGGCTGGGCCCGTGAGCCACGGCCGCTGAGCCTGCGCGTCTGGAGCCTGTGAGAAGCCACAACAGTGAGAGGCCCGTGTACCGCAAAAAAAAAAAAGTACTGGTGGTTGATCCATGCCTAAGAAAATGGAAGGTGGCCCATACCTGTAGCAGAAGTTGCCTGCCTTGCAGCCGAGTAAAGAGAGGCAGCTCCACTGAATGCAGGCTGTTCTTCCACCAAAAGCAGGAGAGAGAAGCAAAGTTTCTGTGGTCTAGAGTGGACCATGCAGGAGAAAAGAACCCAACCAGAAGATCTCAGCAGAAAGAAAAGATTAGAAGAGGCATTGTCTTGAGCACACAGAAGCCCTAGAATATCAGTCTTAATAGCCACCAAGTTAGCAATCATCAATGAAAGATACAAAATTATCAGCCAAAAAGAATATTCCTGTCTCTCACCCCTTCTCTCTCACTGCTGCCCCATTGTCCTGCCAGCTCCAAACATGCAAGAGTCAGAAACATTGGCTGGAGGACAAGGAGAAGTCAAGCTTAGCACGTGGAACTGAAGTGTTTCACCCCTCCAACGACAGGTGCCTCTGAGACTGGAGCAGTACCTCATGGCAATGCAGAGAAATGGCCGCTTTAAGTGAAGTTTTGAGTATCAAGTCAGCCTGGACCTTTCTACTGAATTTAGACTTTCTTTGGGCTGAATTTGATTACTGAATTTAGACTGTTTATGGAACTAATGACAATAAAAGACCCTTCAGACATTTGACAAAAAAAAATTCTGAGAATTGGCTGTGATTTCATTCTAGGGACAGGGGAAAGCAGCCTTCAGAGTGAGTTTAGTGAAACAGTTTCTACTTTCACCTTTGAGTCCAGCTCCCTAAATGTAATGATTGTACTGCTTAATAGGAGACAACTCACTACGAAGCAAATAAGCCAGTAAAGAAAGATTCAAAAGAAACGTCTCGGGCTTCCCTGGTGGCGCAGTGGTTGGGAGTCCGCCTGCCGATGCAGGGGACACGGGTTCGTGCCCCCGTCCGGGAAGATCCCACATGCCGCGGAGCAGCTGGGCCCGTGAGCCGTGGCCGCGGAGCCTGCGCGTCCGGAGCCTGTGCTCCGCAACGGGAGAGGCCACAACAGCGAGAGGCCCGCGTACCGCAAAAAAAAAAAAAAAGTCTCAGTTCAGAAGATGAGACACCATGCAATTATTGCCAAATTAATGGAGCATTTCTTAGAAAATAACAAAATGTGTATATTGACCTGAGAAGAATGGATATTTTCCTGGGCTTTAATACTAGTTAGGAATGTCAGAACTTGCAAGTTGGTAAAATGTGCATCCCTTTGCTACCTTCTCTTATTCTCTACAGAACCAAACTATGGTATGACTATTTTAGACACTATCTTTTAAATAAAAATTATCTGCCAAGCAAGTATACTATAGTAAGGCAGAAAGCTGGTACACAGCCAAGAACTCTACACATTTTTATGCTCATTCTCAACCTAATACATCAGTCATACTGATACTCGTCCCATTGGACCTAGACTGTGTATTCTACAACGTGAGGAATTCGACAGTCTGATAATATATCCAAAACCACACTTTTTATTTCTGCCACAAGAGCAAAACTGTTTCAGTTCTTCCCATGCTGAAGAGAGCAGACTCAGCTTTTGACCTTGGGCAGACCTTGGCACTTTTACCCACCCCCAACCCAGATGCCTCATTTATGATAAAGACAATCAGACCTAATATGTCTCTAAGACAGGAGGTTCTTAGAGTTCTTTAGACTCTGGTTTCACCAAATGTCTATGGAAGTACACACAATGGGACAGGCATGATCTTAAGGTTAAGTTAGGGAAAAAAAAAAAAAATCGGTATCCAGAGTCAGCCATAGGTAGAAACTTTCATGATTCATCTCTTTTCTCCTCATTTTTCCAACACTCAATTTCATTTTGGAACCATATATTACCCACCAGAATGTTATCACCAAGCCACATCCCCAAATCACCATAACTTAGTTCTCACTAACACTTATAAAAATTCCTTTTCCTCAGAATCCTGTTATCTTTAAAAAATTATTGATAGGTGTTCAAGAACATTGCTCTTAGCCTCTCGGATATAGAAGCTGTGTTATAAAATAAATTTCAGTAGATAGGAAGATATGTGACATATACATGCAAAAAAGTGTTCAAAGTGTCATGGTGGATTTAGAGGTTACAATAGAACACAAATCAGGGAATTCATTCCACTAGCACCCCAGATAAAAGTGGGAGATTGGCAAAACTGTATACACAGTTGTATGGAGAAAATAATTTAGTTGAAAATATTCCATTAATAGTGGAAATATCAAGGTCCATGGCAGATTGTTGCAGTGGGGTAGGAGTGGGGATGCCTCGTAGTCACCCATTTTAAGTGACCTCCAATTCTGAACCAAGTAAGACAGGCCATAGGTATGATAACAATGATGATTATTACAAAGGTTTAATTCAGTATTATAAACCTGATTGAAGAGGTAGAAATTGCGAGGGGAAGAAAAAACAGATAACAGACTGGTGTTTAAGTCATGAAGAACATACTGCCTTTGCATAAGCAACATAAGAAAAACAAGCAATTGTTACAGTAATAAAATTCAGAACAATCCTGAGACCTGGCTGGGTTTAAAATGTAGTCCGTGACGTTTGAAAACTAAGCCAGGTGTTTAAAAATACATATACGTAGGAAGGTCAGGAAGAAAAAGAAAATTTGAAGATGAAGTGTCTTTCCAGATAAATAATGGGTAAAGGAGAAAAAAAAAGTGAGGTAAAAAAAAACTTATGGTGGGCTTCCCTGGTGGCGCAGTGGTTGAGAGTCTGCCTGCCGATGCAGGGGACAAGGGTTCGTGCCCCGGTCCGGGAAGATCCCACATGCCGTGGAGCGGCTGGGCCCGTGAGCCATGGCCGCTGAGCCTGCGCGTCCGGAGCCTGTGCTCCGCAACGGGAGAGGCCACAGCAGTGAGAGCCCCACGTACCGCAAAAAAAAAAAAAAAAAAGTTATGGCCAGAAAAAAATGTCACTGTCTGGGTGGGAAAAAAACCTGATAATAGATAAGTTTAAAATCTCAGATTTTTAAGGTTTTATATTTTTATCTGATTTTTTAAAAATTTGATTCTAATATGTTGAGAAGTGGCACCTTATCGTAAGAGTTCAAAAAGAAAACACTGGGTTAGGAAAGAAGCATTAAAGAACATTAACTACATAAGATGAAGTAGAAATCACGTGGATTATTAAATTTACGGGGATACTTAATAGCTAGTGGCTAGTTTAACGGTTGTTGCGGAAGTTATAAATTCCTGGAGATTGAGGGAGAGTTACTGGATTATCTGTCTATTAATCAAAAGGGAAAAGGAAGCCCTGGTAATTAAATAGCTGTCACCTGAACTTCAGTACTCAGAAAGACAAGCGCAAGCCATCAAACAATCAATCTGCAATCACAAGGAACTGAGAACAGAGTAAGCACGGGCAGGCCTTTCAGAGAACAATTTTGTTTCGCGATGAAGAGACAGGACGGGTAGATAAGAGGGACTTTAAGAGTTAGAGACTGTGGATTTCATTAATACATTTTCACCGTTAATCAGAAATCATCTGAACTGTGGACCTCGGTGTCATGATAGTGTATATGGTATGCATGCACTCTTTAAAATCATTTGAATTAAAACAGATTTTGTCTCATGAATTAATATGCTACAACTATTTGAGATATTTCATTTACAACCACAGAGGAATTCCACCTCTTTTGATGAGCACAAAGGTGATTTGACCCAGTTTATAGGCCTGTCATAATTCTGAAACAATTTGTAGGGTTCTCCTGTTCTTTGAGGCAGCACGTCTGTGCACATAAATAATCTGATCAACCACCTCCTAAAAAAATGCCTCCAGGAGAAGAAATCTTGCCAAAATAATCACTTCATTCTTAACAGTGAATGGTACGCTCAATCTTGGCCACAAATTTATCCTATTGATGTGTTTGGCATAATTTCTGTAGAATGAACTTGATGAGTATTATAACCCAGCACAAGAGGAAAAAACCCCTATGATCCCCACATGTGGTACAAATTCACTTGATATTCATTTCTTCAAAATTTGAAGGCATTATTTATCTCAACCAACTGTAGGTCTCTGAAATGAATATTCTATATGGGGATCTTAGCATTTTCACACACTGATCGCTGCTATACTCTGTTTATTCTCAAGGAAAAAGCAGCTAATAGTTCGGAATTGTAACATTCATTAGAACTTGACTTTACATTGAAGCCATCTTAGATTATTGAACTACTGAATTTTTGAAACATATCCGTTAATGCTTTGAAAAAATTATATCACAAAATTACTACAAAAATCCAATTTGGTTAGAAATGAAATGTAAAAATACTGCTTTTATTTTTAAAAAATTATAAAAAGAAAAAAGGCAATAATGGCTCATAAATCTAACATCTGTTTCCATTAAATATAAATAAATACAATGGAAATATAAAGCCTCCCCAGTACTTTAAATATATTAGCCGTTTTCATGTAACTGTCCAGAAATATTCTATGTGGAATGAATGTCAGTACTTTTATTTATGCAAATCTGTTGATAAAATATTTAATATCCAACTTTTAACTTTTTTATTGGAGTATAGCTGCTTTACACTGCTGTATCAGTTTCTGCCATACCGCAAAGTGAATCAGCCATGCATAGACATATATGCCCTCTTTTTTGGGATTTCCTTCCCACTTAGGTCACCAAAGAGCACTGAGTAGAGTTCCTTGTGCTATACAGTAGGTTCTCATTAGTTATCTATTTTATACATAGTAGTGTATATATGTCAATCCCAATCTCCCAATTCATCCCACCCCCCCTTGATATCCATACATTTGTTCTCTGTATCTACTTTTACTTGAAATTATTCCACTTTAGCAGATATAAATATGCATCATTTTTGACTGCCACGTAATATTCCATTGTCAGTATACCATGATCAGTTAACTAGATATGATGGATATTTATATTTCAGCATTGAATTTGTATTGAAAAAAAATCCTGTTCTAAATTTATTTCAAGAACTGGCTAAGCCATGAATGAAATTACAATTTAAATTATATTTTAAAAAATGTCAAAGTACACATGAGAGTTTTCTCAAGATCAAACAGAAAAGAAATAACACCCCATCAGCTTACTCTGAAGCATTAGGGAATAAAGTTTCGGGAGAGTTCAATGAGATGATTCTTGTGAAACCTCAGCTGAGTGCTAGAAAACAATTAGGGCTAATAATGTTCATTTGGGAAGTAGCCTAGAGATGGTGGTAGGGAACCAGTGTGTGAGGTTCATCTGCTGGCACAGAGAAGCAAGGGAGTAGGTTGGTGACCCATGAGATAGGGACAAAAGAGGGGGAAAAAAAAACACCGTCAAAAAAGGGAAAATGTCAGCTAAGTTGATGAGCTAGAAAGACTGTTTGAGAAAAAATTAAGCAAAGTGAAAGGTGTTCACAGGAGAGTGAAGTCACATAGGGCCCTTAGCAGCAGCTGACAAACAGGAGGCTGGGTGGTATAGAAAAGGGAAGACAGAAGATGGAAGCAAGTGAGAATAATGAGAACTGCTCACTTTCTTTACCAGAAATGTGGACACTTCCCAAGGAGGGTTCTTGCTAAAGATGAGCTTTCTTTACTCATAAACCATGAATGAGGTCTTAAAATACATATCGTGCAGAAGAGAATATATTTTTGAGTTGAAAATACTCTCCTTCTAAAAAGTTTTCCCAAATCATTGATTTCTCCAACAGTATTTCCTATTATACAAACCTCAGACCAAATAGAGAGGAATGGGACAAATTGAAAGTAAGGTTCCTGCAGTTCTAGAATCAAATGTATAATGTAATGTGATATATTAAATATATTTATATTCTATACTAAATTGTTCATGAATCATGAAATTCTCATTAGCCCTTGTAGAAAAACTGTTAATACACAAAAATATTCAATTCCAGTTTGAACAATGTGAAAAGAGAAAGTATAAGTCAAAGTAGAATTTAATTACTAGGTCTAAGAGGCAGAAATCTTATTAACATGAATACTGTATGAATTCAAAATACTATGCATGCTACGATTGCTCTCAGTAAAGGTAAGACAAATATATTTAAGAATACATTTCAGCATCCAAGGGGCATAATGAAAAAAGAACACTAGCCATGTCAGCCAAATTTTTTATTTAAATTTAAGTCTAGTTCCTGCCTTCAATAATTATCTTCTGTGAAATCAAAGATTCCGTATGAGATATTTGGATGTAAACTACAAGTAATCATTTAATATATCAGGAATGCAACCTTTAACTATAATGAATATGATCACACAGAAATAAACAGTTTTTACTATATAAATTTATATTAATATTAATTACAGTATATGTTTATCATAGTAAATTGAATTCGCTAAAGGACACTTTAAATGAACTCATCATTCTAGTGGTAACTAAACTACCTATCTTTATACAGAGTAGGTGTGTTTATAAATCAGAAAGTTTATCACCTTACCTTTTAGCAGATTGCTCAAAATAAAATACACTAAAACATCCTAATCCAAACACAGCACAGGTCTACAATCTACGATAATCACCAGCATTGGAAAATCAAAGGACTAGTTCCCGGCCAATTGTATTGACCAACACTGTTGTAACAGAGGGAGAATCTAGGACTTTTTCAAGCTCAGGTAATTACTTGCGAGCACAACCAGTTATAGGAAGTGAAGGAAAATAAACTCTAGAAATTCTAGATGGTGAGAAAAAAAGGGTGAAAAATTTCACTCCTGAGCTTGAGAACAATTGACAACATACAAATAAACAATGCCTCAAACAGACATACCTAAAAGTACCAGCCCTCTTTTCCTCTCCCTCTCTCTCTCTGTCTCTCACACACACTCATACACTCAGAGACAACTGTAGGATGAACATATTAATGCTCCTGTGACATATATCCACATAACAAATCTTTGCATGGGTATTCACATTTCACCGAATTTCCTCTCTAATACTCATAAAGTCAAAAAAAAAAAAAGATATCTGAGAAACAAGACAGATTGGCTAGAAGTTAAGTAATACTTCACTGAAAATGTAGGATTGTGGGGTAAGCCACAGATAGAAAAGACAAGAGAACTTTCAGAACACCACAGAATGCTATCATATTTCTAAAATGTCAAAAAGAATCAAACTTATTTTTGACAAACTAAAGAGAAGGAATTATGTATGTATCCTCTAACCTGTGTGGCAAAGTTAAAACTGAAGTAATGCATTCAAGAACTAGGAAAAGAAAGCGAGGATGAAAGTGGCCGTTATGTTTTCACAGACCACTACACATAAGATACCTTTTCACTATATCTTCTCCATTCCAGCATGGCAGTCCATCACCAGCTGCTAATTCATTAGCACAAAGTTGATCAGCCAGGCCTCCATAGAATGTCCTGTACAGTCGAAGGTTGTTGATAAATTCTCTGAATGGAAAAAACAAAGAAAACAATTAAACCCAAAAATCCACAATAAATGCCAATATAAATAGCATAATTTGTTATGCATAATGTTTAGAATGTAACTTTTAAAATTTTCTCTACTTATTTTCATATATTTTCAATACTTTTCTAACAAGACAAAAACTACATTTTTTAAAAAATGTATTCAAATTTATTCTTTACATAGAAGTTTTCACTGGGTAGGAACTTTATATAACTCCAGGTCCAAGAAGCTGTGAATAGTATATGCATACACACACACACACACACACACACACACACACACACAAAACACCACTTTAGCTTCCCTAAAAGCCCTCACTAGCTACTGGCATCTAAACCACAGTGATACTAATTTCTTTTCCATATAGAAATGTCAGAGGCTTATAACAAGCTGACTGATTGCTTACTGATTAAAAGTTTAGTAGACTTGGGTGATTTTCCCATGTGGGTCTTCTCTTTGGGGGTCTAAGAACATCAAATAATATGTCTTTACTAAATATGAGAGAACCCAGGTATGTAACACACTTCAGAAGCATGAAAATAAAAGTTATTGGAGGGAGTAATATTTAATACATTTATTAAGTTTTTTCCCTCTCATACTATTGGTTAGCCAAAAAGATCGTTTGGATTTTTCCTGTAAAACCTGAATGAACTTCTTGGCCAGCCCAATATTTCCCCTTTCACCATCAATTATGGAAAGGGAAAATTCAACAAAAAAGTAGTTTTCCAATTTAGAAATCCAAGACTTTGGAGTTTTAAAACCAAGGCTTTGAGGTCTCAAGAACTTGAGTTTTAGTGTTTCAAAAGACCAAGTCCTAAAGATTTTAGCTCTGAACTTTTTAACATAAACAATTGTTTTGGGGGAAAAAGAAAAGAAAAGCCACTAGCCTGATCCAGAGGAAATGCCCCCTCTGGACTAAAAGGCAGGGAGAGGAGATGGAAACGTTGGCAGAAAAGCAAACTTCAGAAATTTGTGGGATGAGTAATTAAAATATAGCAATTATGAAACTGCATTCTCCATTGATACTTTTAAAATGATTTCTTTAAAAATGAAATTAAAGAGCAGGGGTGTCTATAAATTATAGCTGGAATAAACAAGTTTTAAAAATTAAATCTAATTTTGACAGCACTAATTCTCGACCGTTTCAACTTGTAATTCTCTCTCTTATTGGTTTTCAAAGAACTAACTGTAGAAACTGCTGGAGTTGTAAATAACCACTACTCTGTTGGAAAGATAAATATAACTTTCAAATATGTAAGATCTGCAATCATAGAGAAGATCAGAAGTTCCCATGGCAAGTGGCTGGTGAGTATTTAATCAAATTTTTAGCAAAGCTTGACCGGACAAGTGATAACAAAATGGTTGCAGGAAGCACAAATCTCTAACCCATGCTCAATCAAAAAAAAAAAAAAAAAAGATGATGCTTTATTTTCTCACTAGCACAGTTAAATGCTTATCTATATTTTATCGATTTCCTCTACTAGAAAATAAGTTTCTCCTTGATGGCTGTGTTCCACTAACTGGAATGCATGAACAAACATCAATTCTCATGCTGCAGCTATGAAAACATAATTGATGAAATTGACTGGTTCTTTCTTAGACAGGTGGGGTTTAATGAACAGGAAGATGTATGGCTCCTGTCCTGAATTCTATTCACTATAAATGACCATATGTTTGGAATCAAAGAATCTTTTAGAAATGAAGAGGCCTGGCACAAATGGCTGCAAATGTTGAGACCCTCAATTTGATCATGTAAAACTGAATAGATAATTTTTGGCCCCCAAACCTCCTACTTCAATCTTTGTAAATGGTGCCTTTGTTTCATTTCTCCCTTCACAACCAATCGATCATAAGGGGGAAAGTTCACCTCTTTCTTTCAGTTCCCTTTCCCAATGCTACTGCCATTGCCTTAGCTCAAGCCTTGATCAGCTTTCTCTGGAATTACTGTACCAGGAGAGCATACCTCCCATCGGTTCCTTTAACAATCACCTCCCATCCTCCATGAGAGCCACCTATAGAAATTCAAATCTGGCAGTCCATGGATTATGCCGAGTACTTGCTTGAAGCCATCAATGGCTCTCTATTCTCTACAGCATGAAATCCAAACTTCTTAAAAAGCTATATAAGGTACCCTCTCATCTCAATTTCAGCAACAACCCAAACCACACTTTCGGGTTCCACAAAAGTGATATGCTTGCTGTCCTCCAAACTTACTTCCATGCCTTTGCCTGCATTCTCTCTGAAAGGATAGTCTCCTCGAAGATTTCCACTCATTCCATAAACCATCAGCTATCAATTTTTTGTCACAAAATACTAAACACTATGGAGTGCCAAGCTCTGTGTTGGTGCTAGGGATTCATAGCTAAAGAAAACAGTCCCTGCCTTCTAAGAATGCACATTCTGGTAAAAATCCACAATAATAATACAGTATTAATAAGTAGTGTCACATTTGAAGACAGAGAAAGAATCAGGAAATAAGAAGATAACATTTCAGTGTTCCATGCAAAAAAACAAACAAACCCACAAACCAAGAAGCAAACAACAACAACAAAAATCCAGGATAAACAAAGGTAAAGAGGAACATTGTGTATTCAGAGACTCATACAGTTAGTTTAGCTAGTAAGGAGTGTGCTTATGGGAACCACAGTCAAAGGCAGGAAGAGGCCAGATTATAATCGGCCTTGCTGATCATCATAAGATGTTTCAGTTTTATTCAGGTGGTGAGAGCCATTAATTTTTCCAGCAAGCAAGTGACATCATCATCATCACAGTATTGTGGAAACAGAAAAGCACTGAGGTCACTTAGGGGACTATAAGCAAGTCCAAAGGGAGAAGTATGAGGATGGGGAAAAAAAACCTCCAGTCAACGTCAGGAAAATGATAGATTTGAAAAACATTAGGATTGACAGGTAAAGCAAAGGTTTTACGATAACTTCTAATTGTCTTCCCCTCCCCAATCAGGTGAACTACACTTTGAGGGTAGCTTTGTCTTTGTGACTTGCCCTGGGTTCTAGGCATGTACGCAGAAGTGATGTTTGTTCCCTCCGGGCTTAAGCTTTAAGGACCAACGTGGCTTTGCCAGCTTCTGTTTCCCTCTCCCCTGATGGCAGGCAATGTTTCAGACGGCAGCTACTCTGTAACTCTGAGGCTTAAAGCCAGAGTAACCGCAATTTGAGCGGTAGCCCTGCTGGTCTGAAATGGGCATCGGTTGGGAACAAAAACAATTATTTTGGTTCTAAACCAATGACAGGTTGAGGTGTTTTGCTACCACGTCACAACCTAGTCTCTCTTAATTGATACAAAGATGAGAAAAACAAATGAACAACTGATGGATCATAAGTTCTGAAAAGAAGAGAGGGGAAGGATTATGGAAAACAGAGTGGTTAGCTTTGGAGCAAATTCCCTGAGACTAAACGAATGGAAGAAAGTCCACGTGAATGTTGAAATAAGGTTTGATTTGTGAGGATAGAAACTGAGCAGAGAACGTACTTTGGAACTCTATATTCTGTGTTTGGCAGTTTTGAGGTCACAGGAATTAAGACTAGTGTTGCAAAAAAGTGGTTGCGTTGAAGGACCAGGAGATCTATGCTGGATATAGAAGAATAATAATAATAGTTGAATTGGTGAGAAATGAAGGGCTCAAATAACTAGAAGCCATAGTGAGGTTAAAAACATTTACCTACTGCCACAGCTCCAGTGAATGTTGATCATGAGAAAAGAATCCATACTTCAGTTCCCAGCTTAATGCTCAGCCTACTTTAAAAAAAAAAAAGTGCACCAGGCCCTCCTTTTCCAGTTGTACATGAAATGTCACAACGAATAAAACATTATATTGTTTGGATGATTCAAAATTTAAGTTGCTGGAAGGGTGACTATATCCATACATTTATTTTTCTACAGTCATGAGAATATTTCCAGTTAAAATTAGGAGAAAAATAAATTCAAGATGTTAGAGCCTCCAGCTAATTATCCTTGAGGAGCTGTGTTACGTACATGTTGTTTGCTCATCTTGGTCTTAAGACATCTCAAGAATACAGAAATCAAACATTATTAACAGTAACATTCTGAAAATATTTTTTAAAGAGGAAAACATGCTTTGTCAGAATATTTATTCAAAGCCTATATGTCAGGGCCACATGCGAATTTATAATTTCTCATTTGGGATTACAACAGTCTAACAAATGATTTCTCTGACTAGGTCTGCTCTCCCATCTTCCCTTCAAGGCATGCCCCAAGTTCTTACCAGAATTCGCTCCAGAAAACAGCCATAACACTTTCCTGCTTTAAAATCCTAAGCATTCAGGTAAAATGTCTTACCGTGGCTCATCATCTCTCTATTCTTTGCCCCTTAGTTGCCCATGACAGTCCTCCTTACCTCCAGTCTCACACCCCAGCCAAAACCACACACTCATATTGCCTAAGAAATCTCAATATTTACCACATAAGATGCCACCCTTTCTTCTCCCCAGAATGGCCTTCCCTCCCACTCCTCTCTGTCAACCACCTACCCATCCTTCAAAATCCAGCTTTATCCTCATCTCCTCCCTAACTCCTTGCCTGACCAGCCTGTGACGCTTCTGTTGGTCTATCCGTTTCTCATGCCACACTCACCATCTGTTTTATAGCCCTGGTTATCTGGTATTATATTTCGCTGTCTGTATATCTGCCTCCCTGATTAAAGGGTGCATTCTCTAAAGACAAGAGCCATGTCTGATTTATATCCCCAGGGTCTGGACCACAGTGTGGTACCCCACAGGCACCTAACAAATTCTTGTTGAATTGGCCCCAGATGTGGTGTTAGTTTTTAACAACTTCCAGAATTAGATGTTTCTACATGAAATACAATTTTTAAAAACGATAATGATAATTTAAAGTCCTTAAAGAGCACAGCTGACTTGGGGAACTTTAAATTAGGGGACCCACTCCTAGATTGTGGAGCTATATCAGAAAGACCTTCCTAGAAAATGGAAGAAGTCTAAAGGGCAGGACTACAAGCTGTGCCAGATTCTACTAAACAGGTTCAAGGCAGATTCTATATTATATAGAGAAAATATATAGAGAGAATATATATATTCTTATGGAGAGAATATAGAAGATCTCACAGAAAAATCTGAATGATCTTTTGGGCCAACCCAATATATATGTGATGCTGAAGTTAACATGTAGTGACACATTAACATTTAGTCACACTGTGGTGTAAGATAGCCATTATAATTAATATATCACAGGTATACTATATTATAAAGACAAGAGTTAGAAAGAGCCTTAAAGATGATCTATCTGATCCAGTAGTGCTCTGTCCTAAATGCACTTTATCATCACCAAGGAAACATAAACTGTATGCCTAGATGTCTCCCTCAGACATTCAGATTTTGTGCTCGGGGTAGGAACCAGGGACCTGTATTTTTTCTGAAAGCTTCCTACAGGATACTAATGTGCAGCCTCTTACTTTATAACTAAGGAAAGTTAAAACCAAAGAAGTGGAAGGACTTGTGAAAAATGACTAAGTTAGTTATTTATTAAGTTAGCTATTTAGTCAAGCATTTAGTTAATGCAGACCTTGACATCGTTGTTTCATTAATTAATAAAAGTGCCATCACTTTGCAGTATCGGGCAGATATTGGATATTTGACAAATCAAAGTTGAATGACTCTTTATAGAAAAGAATATTTTCCTGTTTTTACAATTTTACAGAAATAATCACGCTTTTCACAGAGCACAGTAGTAGACTGGTAGACAGATAGAAAACAGATACATCAGTTCTTCCTGCCAAAATCTGCACTTAGAAAGCAACATGTTTAGACAGGGTTTATCTGTATCTCTTTACCAATTTGAAAGATCTGGTGCAGGAAGCAGGCAGTGGAGAAAATTCTGATCTCTGGCTAATGAAAAGCTTGGCACACTGTGCTAGCACAGGAAAGAGGAAAAAGGCTGGAACACAATTGCTCATTCATAGCTTCCATCCTTACTTGCCCTGAGCTGACTGACTGGAGAGGAACATAGACCAACATAGTTAGTGCTTCCTTGCTTCCCATGCCCTGGAGGCCTGCAGTGCCTGAAAGTCTCCTGATCTATCACGTGGCAAAAAAAAAAAAAAAAGATAGAAAAGAAAAAGAAAGGAAATGCAATTCACCCTGAAGTAATCATTTCCAGTTTGGTTGACACAGGAATGTCCAGTTACTACTCTAAAACCAAGTGACACTTTCGACTGGCTTTACCATTATCATTTGACTTTAATCATTTTTAATAACAAAAGTAACATAGCTTTTGGTGAACAGTTAAATAACTAAAAGGCACATGAAGAATAAGTTCATATCTGTCCCTCCCCAGTGTTTCCATCCTCCCTCCTGAGGTAACAAATGTTAACAGCCTGGGGTGCTTTCTTCAGTTTCCTCTATGTGCACCCTAACACATAACCAAAAACAGACAGACAGACAGAGACAGAGATGGTTTGGTTTTACAAAACTAGGACCAAGCTATATACGTACATGCAACTGGCTCTTCTCAGTTGACAATATATCACGAACCCTTTTCAGGTTAATAAATCTAGGAGTTACTTATTTTTATACAGATGTATAATATTCCAAAACCTGGATATAGCAACTCTAGCATAATTTATCAAAATAGTCCACTAAGCCAATTTTTACTTTTTAATTTATAAGGCTGACATGTTTCTCATACGTATGGTTTAAAGGGTGACAACGGCATGTTTCAAACTTTGCTGATTTTCTAGAGAGCTGTTTTCACTTAAGCATATGGCTCCAATCTACATTTGATTTTGCATTTCATTTCATGAGACGTTGCTGGAAACAGAGCTATGTTCAAAAGCCATACCTCTCAGTCTTAGGTCTTCATCTAGTGGGCATTTGTTTCAATTTTAAAACATTTATCAACTGTTACATAGAACACTTCCTCGCCTTTTTTCCCTTGAATATGATATAAAAGACTATTTCTAACTTTGAGCAAAGGTGATTATCTGGAAAAGTGCTGGAGAAGAACCTGATTTTCGAATGGAACTTTTCTCTGTGGAATGTTTCAGACCACACGTTTCTGTATTTAATGACATATATTGATTTTTTCAGCCCTCACATCAGTCCACACATAATACAGAACCCAAATTAAAAGCAGTGCTTCGCACACACTGCTTGAAAATATCTGTAGAACAAAGGTCAAATGTGCAGTTTGCTGGTTAATGGCCTGAGGCAGAGTTAAGGTTAATATGGCACTAATGAACAGGCTCAAACCTGCGGACGTGTCTGACCACGGTTGTCAAACAGGAGACATTTAAAGTGTCAGTCTCCTGCCCTGCAGAGGAAATACATAATCACATGTTTCTGGATAAGGGCTATTTTCTCTGGCAATTCTGAATCTATATTTCATCATTTGACTTAATTCTCAACTAAGTCATTCTATTTGACAAAATATTTGTATAGATCTTGAGGAGGGATTTAAGATTTCTTTAGATTTCTGTTCTATGGCAATAATGGTTCTCGTTGTAAATGCTTAAAAATAATTAAATACATGCAGGTAGATGGGCTATAGGGAGACTGAAATCTAGCTTCTTGGTCCCTTTCTATACAGGCTTCATGATTCCTGGAGAAATGCGGGGAGAGGGTGAGTGTAGCACTAAGAAGCAAAACAATAAATGGCACCAGGGAGTTTTATCACAGATGGAAATGTGTTTCAAGCACACTGCATTCATATTTGATTAAAAAAGAAAATACTGTTTTTTCTAAAAGAGTAACTCATAAAGTCTGCTCCCTGAACCCGCTGCTCAGGATGGAAGCTGTGACCTCAGAATCAGCACTATTCTCCTAGAGAAGGATTTTCTTTCTTCTGACTAAATGATTCCAGGTTTTCCCCTCCTGGTAGGAAGTCTTCTTGTTCATGAGATGGGATTTCCTTTCCTTCACAGATTTACTGTGCTTTCTCAACAGAGCTGAAGGTGTTAAGATGGGCAATAGACTGGGGCGGGGGCACAGGGAAAAAGCACTGGAAACATGCTAACATCCTCCCATCCTCTCTGCAGAGGATTCTTTTCCAACAGGTGCTGTGTGTTTAAGGCTCCCTAGTGGTGATTTTATACCAGCCCTGAGGTGGACATTCATAACCATCTATACACTCTTCTGTTCTCACTTTTCAATATCCCTCAAACCCAACGCATTACCATTTAATGTCCCGGTAAAAAGCACCCTTTCTGAAAGCATCCTCCTCTAAAAGAGTGATTTAAACCTGATGTCAAAACTAGGTTTTCAAAACAAGCTCTCACCTCATTTTCCCAAGTTGTAAAAAAGTACCTCAAAAAGCACCAACTCTGTTCTCCATTAAAAAGGACTTTAAACAAAGACCTTAACTCATTTATAAAAATAAGCACAGAACCAAACATCCAATATTTAAACAAATCAGATAGTATTAAACTGAGCACCCATCCCAAAGGAGGTGTGATGTTCTCTCCTACCTCATAACTTTGTTCATTTTCATTAAAATATGTAATTATTTGTTCAGTTATACTAGTTTCGGGAAGCATGCTATTAATCTTCCAATAGAAAAAGTGTCTAGGACCTGACTGGGTCAAGACCAATGAGAAGGTTTAGCCAAACAGAATATTTGCAAATCTAATGATTCTAATATAGGTCATTTGTACAAAGAAACATTATACCTGTATTTTGAGATTCAGGATTTTAGGTCAAATCTTGAATGTTACTCTCTTTTGCAGTAAGATATTTTCTGTGGTTGCTTACATTTTAACTATAAACTCCATGACTTAGGGGATAAGAAAACATTCTGGACAATATTTTCCTCTCTCAGCATCAGAACATTAATGAACTACTTTCACTTTGATAGTCTGCCAATAAATGGGCTTCCTTCTCATTCCTTCTTTTTTTTTTTTTATTTAATGACTTCAGTCAGATATTCCTGGTTACCTCCATCCACAAACTTGTCTAACTGATAGACAATATATGCCTGGTACAAATTATTCTCGTTTGTATTTTCACTTAACTGTATACCTCTCAGTGCATATATTTGTGTTCCTGGATTCTGATATTAAGACAGGCTTTAGGGTCAAGAAATGTATAGTTAACCAGGTTCAAAGAAAATGAGTTATTTTAGTCTTCAATTATATTCCTATTATTCTAGTAATTCTCATTTTGGAAAAAAAAATTACTCTTGAATATCACATGTAAACCAGGTATTATTGTATGCCCAACTTCTGAAAGATGGCATAGAATATTGCTGACCAGGGTTAAACAATACATCATTATTATACATAATCACATTTACCCAATTATGACATCTCAAATACTGTCCCTCAAATCTCACAAACCATGCTGTGACAAATAAACCATAAATTTTCTTTAAAAAAATAAAATAAAATACTGTCCCTATGATCAGAATTAAAGTAATTCCATGCTTCCATTATGATTATTCATATGTACTTTGTGTACATAAGGCTTAGCTTACATTGGAAAAGGCAGACAAACCAAATACAATAAAGATTATAAATCCTTTGGATTCACTCAGTTTGCAGGACCCCAAAGTTGCAGTGTTGCATGTCTAACAAGACTCTTGCTGGAGGGTGAAACCAACACAGCCAAAGGAGCACCTGTGATTCTGTGTGATGACTTCTGAAGATTAACAGTCTATCAATTAGAAGAAAATTTGACCTGCAAGTCTGTAAGTCTATGAATATGGGCCTAAACAAAAATAATTATCCCAAAACTACCTTAAAACTTTCATCAGTTGCACTTCTAAGCAAAAGATTCCACATGTGATTCTGGAGACCATGGTATGGCCTGGAAATGGTTGACATAAATTTGTATCTTGAAGATGAGAAAAATCATAAAAAGCAGAGCCTCTGTTAAATGATATAATCTACTCTACAAACACATTTCTTCTATTTTGAGAACAATTATGGAGAAATTGGCAGCTTTGTTATTTCTATTCAGTATACAACTGGATAAAAAAATATGAACATCTCTTGATTCTACCTGCTCCCCATTTTTCCCTCTTATCTGTATGCATGATTTGGACACTTCAAATGTCAATGATAGATTTAAAATGATGGAATATTCTTTGCAACAGAAAACCAAGAGAAAGAAAGTGTTTGGTACTCTTGCTGTAGATGAAGCACGCATGATACTTCTAAGTACAATTACTTTTGCTACTTTAGTAAAAGAAATGAGCCTCACTCATCATCCTGATGTAGGCCCCATAGATTCTGCTAAAAAATCTGAAGTATCTTTTATACACTTCTATAAAAATCATCAATTTCAATACGACACATATTTAAAATCCTC
The DNA here is from genome assembly GCA_004363435.1 of Platanista minor. Lineage (NCBI taxonomy): Eukaryota > Metazoa > Chordata > Mammalia > Artiodactyla > Platanistidae > Platanista > Platanista minor. The sequence goes on from RJWK010018713.1 coordinate 19,789, forward strand.
CTCACCGCTTAAAAAATTTGAGTGAAAAAAATGTGAGCTGAACTTGGGGTTCTTTTCAACTTTGCAGATGTTCACTGACTTTCCAAAGGAAAATGGATAAAAGATTCACTTTTTGTGAGAAGGAAGGAAGGAAGGGAGGGAGGAAGGTTGCTTTCAGGTATGTTAGACAGGGAAAATTGCATTCACAGTTTGGTTGTCTTGATGGGGGATATCTTGAGCCATATAAATGAGATAACCCTATAGTCATGATTATAAATACTACTGAAAACCTCCTAAGCTCATCTGGCAAAGCTGCTGTTTACTGGGAAACAGAAGGTTTTTGGAGAACCAGTTAGAAAAATGTCCAAATTAAAGGACATTTTTCCTATGGCTGAGAAATATATTTTATTATTCTTTCTGTAGTGAGAAATTTGGGGAGATTTTGACTCACGTTAACTTAAATTTGACAGTCTCAATGTTACAGATGTCACAAATTAACTTGAGGTCCAGAGCATTATGGACCATTGATGTAAATAACTTGAATTTAGAATAAATCTCATATTCCCTGATATAAGCCTATCCTCATCTAAGCAAGCAAGCTACGACAGTGCTAATTGCAGACACTGATAACCACGTAAGTTTGCTTTCTGTCGTTTTCAGTAATTGTTACCATCAAAACAAAAAGCAAGCAGCAACCGCTGGACACCAAACCTCTAAGACCATCACAATTGCAACTTCTAGTTTATACCAAGCACTTGGAGCCATCTCTCCTTTCAACACAAATACTGCAGAATATTAGCTTAATTGCCCATTGTTTGGATTTAGTTTCAGATAGTTCATGAAATGGTCATTAATTTTTTCCACGAACATCTAGAAAATAAGAGCACACACAGTTTGAAGTCCTTGTTTATGAACTTTCTTGTTCTGGGAAGTTTTTATCAGATTCTCAGTGGGATACATGACCCACAAAAGGTAAAGCACCACTAGCCTAAACTCTTGCCACATGTTTGCTTGGCCTTCTGGCATTCCTTCTTCCTGTGTGCCTGGGTTTTGACCCATGGGGTCCTGCCCTGCATTATTCATGTAGGGCTTGACGCTAGCCTGCCTTGCGCTCATGTTTTCTTAGCCCTGCTCTGGCCCCTCATCCAAAGTCTCACCTTGGCCTGCCCTGCCCTAGGCGCCCTCACTGCCACCACTCACTAAGCACTGTTTTAAATTAAACAGGAATGTTCTCATTGACGGGAACATGGCCTTTACTTTAGTAAATTAAACTTACAGATAATAAATAACAATGGCACCTCAAAGAAGCACTAACTTCCTTTTAGGAAACAGATTGGAAATTGCTTTCTCCAGTCCTACAAATGATACGAAATTCTTCCCAAAGAGTTGACTTTTCCCTGACCCATGGATATTTTCATCCACTGAGTATGTGTATACACAATTCATTAAGCCCAGTCTATCAATACTGATTTACCCATGTAAACAAATACATTTACCCAAACACACGCACATCAAGAATTTTAAAAATTAATTGTCGTTTCAATAATAAAGTATTTTACTAAATAAGGTTTAACAACGTAGCTATGAATTCATGTATTTTAAGCCAACTGATTCTACTTAATATGAACCTTTTGAGCTATCTTGGCAGTCATCCTAAATAATGTTAACTGTTCTTCATTCAGTATATGTTTAAAGATTTTTCCTATTGTAATTTAATTATTTTTAACCACATCACTGTGCTCTTCTGTGATGTACAGGGTAACAATTAATTTGTTTTCATAGATAGACCCATCCTGAATAAGAATGATACCCTGACTCATTCCTCTCCTTATACTACGCAATTTCAAGAGTCCTCTTTAGTTCCCATCCTCAATAAATAAAATTCTTCATGTTCCAAGTGGTAAAATTTTCATCCAAATCAAGATTTAATAATCACATTAGAATAAAATGGAACTCCCCATTGATACAATATTCCAAATAAGTTCTGAAGAGAAAACTGAGAGAAACAAAAACTCATAAAACAATTTAAATTATATTTTGTTTCCAACATTGAATATCTATTATTTCTAAAATTTCTCCTTTCCCCACCTTCACATCAAAATCACCTCTGACATTAAAAATATTTTACTTTTGCTGAGACCTAAGTCTTTATTACCCCAATACACACTCAAGCATACAGCCCACCCCTTAATCAGCATATTCTTAAATGAAAGGCTTGGCTAATCGGAATGCTAGCTGGAGAACAGATGGGGCACTGATGTTGAGACTCTGTCTTAATTTATTGTCCTGGGGTTTTCCTAATTACCCACTTAACTGGCACAGCCACAGCTTTGAAATAATAATGTACAGCTAATTATCACTGATTTAAGCTTGCTAATAGCTTACTCTTACCAGCTCACTTCAAGCAATCAAGCAGAGAGCAGGAACTGCCATAGGGAAAGCAGTTCTACTGCCTGGGCTGGTTTAGACAGCTATATGAGGGCAGTGTCCTTTACAGCTGTGTTGACTTGGTTTCTGCCCCAAAATAAGGCTAAGTAGTGATGATTTGCTAGATGTTTAAAGCCTTTTCCTTGCCTTTCTCAACTTTTGGAGACCTTTGTAACTGGTATGTATCAATCACTCCAAGTCCCCAATCAGCTCATTACCATCATGCTACATACATGGGAAAAATTGGGTAGACTGAATAAGTACATCTCCAAAATGTGATTAAAATAATAATAAACTATAGTTTAGCTCCTTTTTCCAGACTCTTATCAACAAGTTTAGCACAACCCTTAGATCCAGAGACAGATTTTAATATGTAAATTTCCTTCTTCAAATTTTACAAATAGGACTAGAAGGCAATACGTTCAACAGAAAGGTTCCCTATGAATTCAGAAGAAGCGGGAGAAAAAAAACAAAAGTTAGGAACTTAGGAATACATAAAGAAATATCTATACTTATGATAGGAGACTATACTTCTGCCTTAGTTTACACTTACTCTGCATTTGTTTTAGGAACTTCTTCAGACATCTCTAGGTCAGATTTCCTAGAGGCAGTGTCTGACACAGCAATGTGGATGCAGGTGACTCACTGAGGGATGCTCTAAAGAGAGAGGTAGTGAGGGAATCCAGATAGAGTGGGGAGGAAGAAGTTAAGCAGTGATGTTGTCTCATCTTCAGCCAGATTCCACAAGGAGTGCTGCAGTGTGAATTTCACCACATACTTGGTCCTACCACCTTGAGCAAGGGGCAAGCCCCATAGGCTCCTGTGTCAGTCAGTCATTGCCTGCAAGCTGCCACCGATGGGGTGAGGTAGGTGGGAGTTTACCCCCCTCACCCATGTGGATGAGATGGTGTTATAGCCACTCTCCAGGATGAGCCCCAGTAATCTTTCCCTTCCTGCCTCTGTGTAGTACCCCTCCACACTGAATAGAACTGACTTATATAACCTTTAGGATATTGCAAAAGTGACAGTGTGGGACTTCGGAGGCTGGATCATTATAAGAAACTACAGCTTCTGCCTTGCTTTCTCTCAGATTGCTTACACTGAGGGAAACCAGCCACAATGTGGTGAGAAAACTCAAGCAGTCCTATGGCGAGGTCATTGTGACAAGAAACCAAGGCCTCCTGCCAATAGCCATGAGAGTGAGCTATCTTGGAAGATGATACTCCAGCTCCACTAAAGCCTTCAAATGACTATGGCCCCAGTTTACTGCTTGACAGAAATCTCCCAGAGACCCTGAGCCAAAACCCCACAGCTAAGCAGCTCCCAAATTCCTGATCCCCAGAAAGTTATATAATAAATGCTTCTTTTGCTTTAAGCCACTAAGTTTTGGAATGATTTGTTAGGTATCAATAGATAATAAACACAGAAGGCTCCTATCTGTTGAGGTCAATTCCCCAGATAATAAGGCAGCTGTGCGTTATCAGCAGCCAGGACACAGCAACCAAGAAGCAGATAAAATGGACAGGTAAAGGGATGCAAGCAGGGCACCAGCAACATCCACTACCTTAGTTACCTTTCACATTAAATGTTTCCATTAAACCCTTCATACTCCTTAATACAGTGTCATGCCATGAACTTAATTATGACTTGGACATTTACAGTTTTAAAAAATGTATCTGGCAACACCTTGAAATTCTAGGCCTAGTGAAAATATTCTTCAAAAGTGAAGATATGTTCAGACAAACAACAGCTGAGAAAACTCATCACTAGTAATAAGCAATGAAAGATGTACTAAGGCTAAAGCAAAGATTCTAGATGAACACACAAATGAAAAAAAAAAAAAAGTGCCAGAAAGAATAAAATAGGTAATTACAGGTAAATATTGACTACTTAAAGATGATAACAGTAATGTCCTGGGGGTTGTTAAAATGTTGGTAGAAGTAAGATTTGTTGACAAAAATAGCACAAAAGCTAGGAAGAGAGTAATAGAGTGAAACTGTTTTGAGGTACTTATATTGTTCAATGAAGTGGTAAAACTTTAAAGTAGATGGTAAAAACTTAAAAGTGCATATTTTAATCTCTATGATAGCCATTGAGAATACTGAAGAAACACAAATCTAAAATGCTCTGAAGATAAAAAAAATAATAAATACCAGCTAAACTCAAAAGAAGGCAAGAAAGGAGGAATAAAAAAAATGGTATAAAGAGATAACAAAGAACAAGATGGTAGCCTTAAACCCAACTACTATTTTAGTATATTATATATCACTGTAAAACACTGTAGAACCAACCTAAAGTTGAGTCATTTATGTCAAAGACAAAATGAAGATTGTCAACATAGGTGCATAAAGGAAACTTAACCTAACCTTACAGGAATTCACAGTTCTTCTCAGAAATTGGCAGAGGACATCAGCCAATCCCCAAACACCAAGTCTGTCCATGCCATCTCTGGACTTCCTATTCCCCTAACTCAGCTACCCTGATCCAAGTAAGAAAGAAGACCAGTAGCCAAACAATTACCTGAAAAAGCCAAATAAGTTCCATATTTATACCATAAAAATCCCTTAGTATGTGAGCAAATCAGAACTCACTACTCCCACAGCCTTGAGTTTCCCGGTTTGCAGGTTGAAATCCTTGCAATAAACTCATCTTTCTGCTTTTTTTTTTTAATTTAGTAGAGTTTGGTTTTTGAACCATGCACTACACATTCCAATTAAAAAACAAAAACTGATTAATCACCTCTTAATAAATATTGTTGGTTACCCCTGCCAAAGGTCAAATTATTTGTCAACAATGGTTATATAAACCTCAAAGGAACTGTTTGAATAAAGGTAACTATATAAACTTAACTCTTACTCTGCCACAAAGACCTGAAAATATGTATGTTTTAAATCAGGTGCCATAAATCTACCATAATTTAAAACAGAAATTTTTATAAGATATACCAATAAAGGGCTTCCCTGGTGGCACAGTGGTTGAGAGTCCACCTGCCAATGCGAGGGACACGGGTTCGTGCCCTGGTCCGGGATGATCCCACATGCCACCGAGCGGCTGGGCCCGTGAGCCATGGCCGCTGAGCCTGCGCATCTGGAGCCTGTGCTCCGCAACGGGAGAGGCCACAACAGTGAGAGGCCCGCGTACAGCAAAAAAAAAAAAAAAGATATACCAATAAAGAAATTAAATCTAAAGTAAATTATGACAATATAATTTTTAAAGACTATGACTTATTTATATGTAAAAGCAGTTTAAAGTTTTAGTAAATAGAACAGTGTTTACTTTTCATTTACATGGTAAGACAGTGTCAGAGACACTGATGCATTTTACAACTAGAACAACTATACTGGATATGAGCAAGAGTTTCTCTCAGATACATCCTAAAAAGGTAGACAGTAGTGCATAGAGTATATGAGTTTTACGAGGTACAGCAAGCCTCTTGCCAGAACAGCTGTACCAGTGCACCATGTGATCATCCACAGAGAAAACCCAGTCCCATGAACAGACTGACCATTAGAAATGGAATACAAAAAAGTAGCCACATATAGCATTATAAACATATCTTTGTCTGAATCAATCTTTGTATTCAATATAACCCTAATCAAAACTCGAGATTGTAGAATTATTTTTTCAAATATATTTTATAAACATCTAAGAAAATTTTGAAAAACAGTAGATAAAGGGGCTTACAAGATTTAAGAAAATCTTTAAGAGCAAAAGAGAAAAAAGAAAAAACAGAAGAAAAAAAAAACAACCCAGTAAACAGAGCAATTGCAGAAAGAGCTTATAAACAGGCCAGTGTATCTATCTAAGGGAACTTGGAATGAGTATGAATTAAAAAAAAAAAAAAAAATCAATGAGAAAAGGAAAAGGATGGATTGTTTTAGAGCAACCCTTGAAATCTGCCTCAGAATTTGGAAAATTTAAGTTGGAACTTTACCTCATATATAACATATATAAAGATATAGTCTCTACATATATTAACAATATGAGAAACAAAACTATAATGCTAGTATGAAAAAGAATAGTAGACTATCCTTTTGAATTGACACAGGCAAGAAATTTTTAAACAAGAAAACATTTTATAAACTCAATTTCTGTTTAACAAAGATCATCTTAAGTTACACATCAACTCACTTATTTACATTTAACTGAACTATCATCTTAGATAGAAAATGTTTGCAAAGTCTGAAACTGACAAACAATATATAGAACATAAAAAGAAACTCCTACAAATGGTTAAGTTAAATTTAAAAAGGAATCTAGTAGGAAACTGAGCTCACAGATAAAAAGGAAACAAGAGAAAACAGAGAAACAAAATTTTAGGAAATAAAAATTTTAAAACTATATTAGTTTGTATTAGTTAACTTATATAACAATTATTAAACTATATTAATTAATAAATTGATTAGAGTGATAAGAAAATAGCTCACCCATGAAATAAGAGATCGGAATTAACAAAAATATAAAGTACAAGAAAAAGAAATGTCACTTTATTTGCCACAAAAAGAATTCTCAGTCTCTCACCTAGTTCCTAATCCCAGCCTCTGAGTACCTTCACTATACTAAGGCTGGGTTCTCTTGAGAAAGATCCCTGCACAAGCCCAACAATTATGTAGCGTAAAGCTTTCTTCCCATCTTTTCTTAAGGGTCCTGTGGCCCTTTTGCTTCCCAGGAATAGAGACCAGCTCTCAGTTAACTTTAATCCTAAAGACCCAAAATGCCATTCTACTCTGTCTGTCTAAATGGGGCTCATGGAGGTCAAACTGAAATGGAGCAGGAACCTATGATCCCTGCCCCCCATGTCCTCAGTCTGGCTGTTGTCTGTGAAAAAACTTTGGGCAAAGAACAAGTTTAATCAGAGAAGTGAGAAAATGCAGAAACAAAGGAAAACAGTCCAACAAGACTAAATAGTATAGTTTAGTCATTAAGCACAGTTAAGGACCTTTAGTTCCTTTTCATGGGCTATAGATCATATTCTGAGCGCTATCCTGTGAGCTGTTTTGTAGAGACTGACACCCTCACCAGGTGGAACAGGTGAACTACATGATGACCAGGCCATGACATAAGCTGCCATAATTCCGAGAAATGGCCTCAAAGAAATGGGAACACACCAACCCTGGAACTGAAGATTAACTATACTGAAAACAATCAAGACGACGCTGGTCAGACCACCACATGACCTATTTCAAGATGACTGGCAGAGCTGACTGTGCTGTTTCTGCATGGAGCCCCCTCCGTCCATCTACAAAAGCTCTTGCCCACTGATTGTCAGTGGTGGGGGGGCAGTTGGCCTTTGGACAGGATTCCGCCCTCCCCCCCCATTGCCAGCATCCAAAATAAAGCAAGCTTTCCTTTCCACCAGCCTTGCCTCTTTATTGACTTTTGAGTGGCAAGCAGCCGGACCCCACTTTCGGTTACAAAATGAAAATTAAATTTTAGGCTCAATCTGTCTTACACTGGGCCCAGTGAATCCACAGAAGTGTGTCTGTTTCACGCTTCTCAATATGTCTTTGGAAGAGACATACACATTCCTTGCACAGTCCCCACAATGGTTCCTCAACTCCTGGAGTGAGGGCCAAACTGAAATCCCTAAAACTACCTTTTGTACAAAAAATAGTAAAACAAGAGAATATCACAGCTGTTTTGGTTCTGGTACCAATTCTAGTATGTGGAGAGGAAGTGAGGGTCCCCATACCAACAAAAAGCAATTTTCCCACAGCAGCAGCATATCTAAAAATCCAATTCAATTCTGACACTATCTACCCAGAGAGAGCATCAGATTCCACAGGTTAATGGTTCAGTCCTACGAGACTGTGTCCCACCTCCTCCAACACACACACACACACACACACACACACACACACAAACACACTTCAGGTGCCAGTCTCAAGTCCAGGTTGTTACTTGTACTTCTGACCAGTTGGCTATAAATCACACGTTCCCACTCCCCACTCCCTCCTTGAGTTTGACTAATTTGCTAGAGCGGCTCACAGAACCCAGAGAAATGTTTTACTTACTAGGTCAACAGTTTATTATAAAAGGATATAACTCCGGAACAGCCAGATGGAAAAGCTGCACAGGGCAAGGCACTGGAAGATGGAGCACACAGCTTCTGTGCCCTCTCCAGACACGCCACTTGCCCTGCACTTCCCCCATGCTCAGCAACCAGGACGCTCTACAAACAAACCATCGGGGGGTTTTATGGAGGCTTCATTACACAGGTGGGATTGATTAACTCATGGCCACTGTCCACTGGGTTAACCTGTGGCCCCTCACCCCTCACTGGAGATTAGGAGGTGGGACTCAAAGTTCCAGCCTTATAATCACATGTTTGGCTCTCCAGGCAGCCAGCCCCATCCTCAGGTGGGACCCAAAAGTCACCTCATTAACATAACAAAAGACACCTCTCACTTAGGAAAATCCAAGGGTTTTAGGAGTTTATGCCACGAATGGTGTCAAAGAACAAATACATATTTCTTACTATAAATCACACTATCACAATATCCTTGGGGACTACTGAGTTTAGGGTCATCATCAGACACGAAAATTGTAGTGGTGGTGATCTTAACACTTCACCATTGACCTCACTTGTTTGGCGGGTCTATGCACACGGGGTGGACATGGATAATGGTTGGATTATCATAACCTGAGTCAGAGGGTGACTCCAGTTACATACTCCTTTGTATGTGGTGTCTGCTAGAGCAAATCAATACATGTCCTGCCACCTGCTATCCAGCTAATGACAAATGCTTTTCTCTCTTTACCAATTAGTAAGGACAATTAGAAACATTTCACTTTCAGCAGGCAAGAACCCCTTCACTGTTAGACCTCAAGGCAATTCTCCCACTCCATGACAGACAGGAGCCATTATCATCTAGACATCCTACAGGACACCATGCTGATAATCAAATATTGATCACATTATGCTAGATAACTTAGTAGACAAGTGAATGATTCTGGTGGGGAAAAATATTGACATTTTGAGTGCTTGACAATTCAGCAGGGTTTCTAAATGTCTAGTAGTCTGAATCTGATTGGGATATTCTTCTCATGCAAAAGACAAATTTCTACACTTAAGATGACCTAAAGCACAGGAAGAAACACAGAGCTTTTGGGATCTCTTTGCATCTTAGAGAAAACATATTACACACATATTACAACATACTGTGTTGCTAAACCCATTTATAAAGTAGCACCAAGGTGCTCTGACATTCAGACCAGCTGACCCAGTTCATCTATGCAACGGTGACTGAAGTACTGGTGGCAAATAAAAATGCTCTGCAGAGACTCCAGAAAACCCCGTAAGAAGAATCACAGTATAGACACCAAGGGTTTTAGAGTAAAGTCATTTATTTTTTTTACTGAACACTATTTTTGTTTGTTTGGTTAGTTGGTTGGTCGGTTGGTTGGTCCATCTGTCATTCAGTAGGTCAGTCAGCTGGTTGGTTTACAACTTGGCTCTGGCAGAACGTGCACACTTGATCATAAACCAGCAACTGATTCTGCAACCTGAGATGCCCAGGAGGAAATAAGTACTATCTGACCTGCCAGGCTATAAGATCGGGCTTGTATAGAAGCAATATAACATCAAATGGAGGTGATCGATTGGAAATCAGGCTCAAGCAGGTGGGAAAAGGACAAGTCAGATACATGGAAATTAGCCCAGACTCACTAAGCACCTATTCCTGCTACATTGCCCCACCTACTTAAATCAAAATTTATGACCTCATGGGGAAAGATAAGTTGATGAAGGATAAATAAAATTCAGGTTATAAAAGGAAAATCAAAATAGTATTACTAAGAAAGCTTTCTAAAATGGAGCTGGGAGTCCACTGAGGAAGTGTGACTTATGTACAGCTGGACCTGGATGGAATCTGACCTCTGACCACTTACTGTCTTAATGCAGGCACTCAGAACACCTGCCCAATGATACTTATCAGATACTTACCACAAATAACTTGTGACAGCCTATCTACTTATAGAACCCATACCCTAAAATAGCCCTTAAGAATAAATATTTCCTTTCTTGTATCAGAGTCAATCATAATTCTTGCCAGACAACTTTAACAACATTGTGGCTTTTATCTTTATAAGCCCCTGACTCTTTCCTCTGCTCCAGAGGAAATATACTGCCACAGAAATTAAGTTCCATTCAGGAATGGCAATAAAAAATGTGTAAAAGCGAAATGCTTAAGCTGGCTCAAGTGCAGGACCTCTGGCTGTTCACTTTGTGTGGCATGAGATTGGCCGGTGATGAGCCTACCCTGATTCATGGGAAATGGTTAATGGTGGCTGACCAGTCAAGGGCATAGAAACAATGAATTTGCAAGATTGGTGACATGGAGGTCTATTCAATGGCCAGGAGAGCTACTTATAAAACTTTCTAGGGGCTTCCCTGGTGCCACAGTGGTTGAGAGTCCGCCTGCCGATGCAGGGGACACGGGTTCGTGCCCCGGTCTGGGAAGATCCCACATGCCGCGGAGCAGCGGGGCCCGTGAGCCGTGGCCGCTGAGCCTGCGCGTCCGGAGCCTGTGTTCCGCAACGGGAGAGGCCACAACAGTGAGAGGCCCGTGTACACCAAAAAACAAAACAAAACAAAAAAAATCTTTCCACTCATTGCTCCTGAGCCATTCTGTAACATTTCACCTGCATGGTCTTAGTTTTGCAAGGGAATAAACCATGTTAAGTACCGGGTTTTGTTTTGGTTTTCCAGCAACTAGGTTGTTTTGGAGGTGAAACTGACATGATCTTTAGGAACGTAATATCTTCCTTAGCCAACCACCATAGCCAAGGCATACTGATTTCTCAAATGCGAGAAATAACTACTGATCACTATAGATGTTTAAAGTGAAAAAAACAAAAAAACACAGCTATTTTACTTGCAAACAATGTATTAATTGTTTTCAGCTGTAGCACATAGCCACTCAGTTCTTTATCCCGTGCTAATAACCCAACTGAGGAGAGAATGGGGCAATTAAGAGCACTATCTCAAAAGAAAACAGATTTTACATTATAGAGAGTAAACTATGTAAAATACTGAATTCTCCATAAGGTATTTTTACCAATAATTATGTGAATTAATAAACAAACACAGAATTCTGAATTTCAGGTCAAATAAAAATTACCTACTGAGAATCTAGTATTTGCCATTGTACTGGTCAACTGAATACCAAAATAAATAAATAATAGTTTCCTCCAGTATTAAAAGGATTTTAGTTTAATCACCAATTCACAAGCAACCGGACACTAATGAAGGCTTTAACAATTAATTTAACAATTAAGCATGGGCACAGTGGTAGATATGTGAGTTAGAGAAGCAAGCCACTCAATGCTTATCATTTTGAATTGAAAGATTGTAATTTTCAGCATTCCAGGTGAAAGGTATGGCCACTTTACATTTTTTAACAGGTACTTAGCATTCAGTAATACTTATCACATCATTTACATGAATACTCTTTCTGTGTTGCCTTCTGTCCAATATAGTAGCTATTAAGCTACACGTAAAATTTTGACTAAAACTAATTAACATTATGTAACGTTAAAAACTCAATCCTGGAGAGCGACAAGATGGCGGAAGAGTAAGACGCGGAGATTACCTTCCTCCCCACAGATATACCAGAAATACATCTACACGTGAAACAACTCCTGCAGAAAACCTACTGAACGCTGGCAGAAGACCTCAGACCTCCCAAAAGGCAAGAAACTCCACACTTACCTGGGTAGGGCAAACAAAAAAACCCTAAAAACAGAGACTGAGGAGAGGGACGGGACCGGCACCAGTGGGAGGGAGCTGAGACGCAGGAAAGGTTTCCACACACTGAGAAGCCCCTTCGCGGGCGGAGACTGCGGGTGGCAGAGGGGAAAAGCTTCGGAGTCGCGGAGGAGAACGCAGCAACTGGGGCGCGGAGGGCAAAGCGGGGAGATCCCCGCACGGAGAATCGGCGCCGACCAGCACTCAGCAGCCCGAGACGCTTGTCTGCTCCCCTGCCGGGGCGGGCGGGGCTGGGAGCTGAGGCTCGGGCTTCGGTCGGAGCACAGGGAGAGGACTGGTGTTGGCGGCGTGAACACAGCCTGCACGGGGCTAGTGCACCACGGCTAGCCGGCAGGGAGTCCGGGAAAAAGTCTGGACCTGCCGAAGAGGCAAGAGACTTTTTCTTCCCTCCTCTTTGTTTCCTGGTGCGCGAGGAGAGGGGACTAAGAGCGCTGCTTAAAGGAGCTCCAGAGACGGGCGCGAGCCGCGGCTACCAGCGCGGACCCCAGAGACGGGCCTGGGACACTAGGGCTGCTGCTGCCGCCACCAGGAAGCCTGTGTGCGAGCACAGGTCACTCTGCACACCTCCCTTCCCGGAGCCTGTGCAGCCCGCCAACGCCAGGGTCCCTTGGGAGAACGCACAGCGCAACTCAGGCTGGTGCAACGCCCCGCCGGTCTCTGCCGCCTCAGGCTCACCCCGCTCCATGCCCCTCCCTCCCCCCGGCCTGAGTGAGCCAGAGCCCCCGAGTCAGCGGCTCCTTTAACCCCGTCCTGTCTGAGAGAAGAACAGACGCCCTCCGGTGACCTACACGCAGAGGTGGGGCCAGATCCAAAGCTGAGCCCCGAGAGCTGTGCTAACAAAGAAGAGAAAGGGAAATCTCTCCCAGCAGCCTCAGGAGCAGCAGATTAAATCCCCACAATCAACTTGATGTACCCTGCATCTGCGGAATACATGAATAGACGGCAAATCATCCCAAATTGAGGAGGTGGACTTTGAGAGCAAGATGGTTTTTTTTCCCCCTTTTCCTCTTTTTATGAGTGTGTATGTGTATTCTTGTGTGTGAGATTTTGTCTGTATAGCTCTGCTTTCACCATTTGTCCTAGGGTTCTATCTGTCTGCCTTTTTTTTTTTTAACTT
>RJWK010018714.1:0-33079 GCA_004363435.1 Platanista minor
ACCGTATGCTAACACATATATATGGAATCTAAGAAAAAAAGAAATGTCGTGAAGAAACTAGGGGCAAGATGGGAATAAAGACACAGACCTACTAGAGAATGGACTTGAGGATATGGGGAGGAGGAGGGGTAAGCTATGATAAAGTGTGAGAGTGGCATGGACATATGTACACTACCAAACGTAAAATAGATAGCTAGTGGGAAGCAGCCGCATAGCACAGGGAGATCAGCTCGGTGCTTTGTGATCACCTGGATGGGTGGGATAGGGAGTGTGGGAGGGAGGGAAACGCAAGAGGGAGGAGATATGGGAACATATGTATATGTATAATTGATTCACTTTGTTATAAAGCAGAAACTAACACCATTGTAAAGCAATTATACTCCAATAAAGATGTTAAAAAAAAATTTTTGTATCCTGAACTTTAGCCACTTCATTGATTAACTCTAGTAGTTTTCTGGTAGTATCTTTAGGATTCTCTATGTATAGTATCATATCATCTGAAAACAGTGACAGCTTTATTTCTTCTTTTTCTGATTTGGATTCCTTTTATCTCTTTTTCTTCTCTGATTGTTGTGGCTAAAACTTCCAAACCTATGTTGAATAATAGAGGTGAGAGTGGGCATCCTTGTCTTGTTCCTGATTTTAGTGGAAATGGTTTCAGTTTTTCACCATTGAGAATGATGTTAGCTGTGTGTTTGTCATATATGGCCTTTATTATGTTGAGGTAAGTTCCCTCTATTCCTAATTTCTGGAGAGTTTTTATTATAAATAGGCATTGAACTTTGTCAAATGTTTTTTCTGTATCTATTGAGGTGATCATATGGCTTTTAACATTCAGTTTGTTAAGATGGTGTATCACATTGATTTATTTGCATATATTGAAGAATCCTTGCATTCTTGGGATAAACCCCACTTTATCACATTGTATGATCATTTTAATGTGCTGTTGGATTCTGTTTGCTAGTATTTTGTTCAGGATTTTTGCATCTATGTTCATCAAAGATATTGGCCTGTAGTTTTCTTCTTTTGTGACATCTTGTCTGATTTTGGTACCACAGTGATGATGGCCTCGTAGTATGAGTTTGGGAGTGTTCCTCCCTCTGCTATATTTTGGAAGAGTTTGAGAAGGATAGTTGTTAGGTCTTCTCTAAATGTTTGATAGATTTTACCTGTGAATTCATCTGGTCCTGGGCTTTTGTTTGTTGGAAGATTTTTAATTACAGTTTCAATTTCAGTGCTTGTGATTGGTCTGTTTATATTTTCTATTTCTTCTTTGTTCAGTCTCGGAAGGTTGTGCTTTCCTAACAATTTTTCCATTTCTTCTAGGTTATCCATTTTGTTCGCATATACATGCTTGTAGTAATCTCTCATGATTCTTTGTATTTCTGCAGTGTCAATTGTCACTTTTCCTTTTTGATTCCTAATTCTGTTGATTTGAGTCGTCTCTCTTTTTTTCTTGGGGAGTCTGGCTGTGTTTATCAATCTTGTTTATCTTCTCAAAGAAGCTGCTTTTAGTTTTACTGATCTCTGCTCTTGTATCCTTCGTTTCTTTTTCCTTTATTTCTGATCTGATCTTTATGATTTCTTTCCTTCTGCTAACTTTGGGGTTTTTTTGTTCTTCTTTCTCTAATTGCTTTAGGTGTAAGGTTAGGTTGTTTATTTGAGATGTTTCTTGTTTCTTGAGGTAGGATTATATTGTTATAATTTCCCTCTTAGAACAGCTTTTGCTGCATCCCATATGTTTCATGTCATCGTGTTTTCATTGTCATTTGTTTCTAGGTATTTTTTGATTTCCTCTTTGATTTCTTCAGTGATCTCTTATTTATTTAGTAGAGTATTTTATAGCCTCCATGTGTTTGTGTTTTTTAGTTTTTTTTTTTCCTGTAATTGATATCTCATAGAATTGTGTTCAGAAGAGATACTTGATAGGATTTCTAGTTTCTTAAATTTACCAATGCTTGATTGGTGACCCAAGATATGATCTACCCTGGAAAATGTTCCCTGAGCATTTGAGAAGAAAGTGTGTTCTCTTGTTTTTGGATGGAATGTACTATGAAGATCAATTAAGTCCATCTTGCTTAATGTGTCAGTTAAACCTTGTGTGCTTTTATTTATTTTCATTTTGGATGATCTGTCCGTTGGTGAAACTGGGGTATTAAATTCCCCTACTATGATTGTGTTACTTTTGATTTCCCCTTTTATGGCTGTTAGCATTTGCCTTATGTATTGAGGCACTCCTATGTTTGGTGCATAAATATTTACAATTTTATATCTTCTTCTTGGAATGATCCCTTGATCAGTTTGCAGTATCCTTCTTTGTGTCTTGTAATAGTCTTTATTTTAAAGTCTCTTTTGTCTAATATTAGAACTGCTACTCCAGCTCTTTTGGTTTCCATTTGCATGGAATATCATTTTCCATCCCTTAATTTCAGTCTGTATTTGTCCCTAGGTCTGAAGTGATTTTGTTATAGACAGCATATAAGCAGGGCTCGCTTTTTATCCATTCAGCCAGTCAATGCTTTTTGGTTGGAACATTTAATCCATTTACATTTAAGTTAATTATCAATATGTATATTTCTATTACCATTTTCCTAATTTTGGGGGGGTTTGTTTTTATAAGTATTCTCCTACTAGCATTTGTTGTAAATCTGGTTTGGTGGTGCTAAATTCTTTTAACTTTTGCTTGTCTGTAAAGGTTTTAATTTCTCCTTCAAATCTGAATAAGATCCTTGCTGGGGAGAGTAATGTTGGTTGTACGTTTTTCCCTTCCATCACTTTAGATATGTCCTGCCATTCTCTTCTGGCTTGCAGAGTTTCTGCTAAAAGATCAGCTGTTAACCTTATGGGAATTTCCTTGTATGTTATTTGTTGTTTTTCCCTTGCTGCTTTTAATATGTTTTCTTTGAATTTAGTTTTTGATAGTTTGATTAATATGTGTTTTGGAATGTTTCTCCTTGGATTTATCCTCTAATGGACTCTTTGTGCTTCCTGAACTTGACTGAATATTTCCGTTCCAATGTTAGGTAAATTTTCAACTATAATCTCTTCAAATACTTTATCAGACCTTTTATTTTTGCCTTCTTCTTCTAGGACCCTTATAATTTGAATGTTGGTGCTTTTAATTTTGTCCCAGAAATCTCTGAGACTGTCCTCAATTGTTTCCATTATTTTCTCTTTATTTTTCCTCTCTGATAGTTATTTCCACTACTTTATCTTCCAGGTCACTTATCTGTTCTTCTGCCTCAGTTATTCTGCTATTGGTTGCTTCTAGAGAATTTTAAATTTCATTTATTGTGTTTTTGATCATTGTTTGTTTGCTCTTTAGTTCTTCTAAGTCCTTGGTAAAAGTTTCTCATATTTTCTCCATTCTATATCCAGGATTTTGGGTCATTCTTACTATCTGTATTGTTTTTCAGGTAAACTGCCTATTTCCTCTTTATTTGTTCTGTCTAGTGGGGTTTTAGCTTGCTCTTTCATCTGCTGTCTGTTTCATCTGTTTCTCTGTCTTCTCATTTTGCTTCACTTACTTCGTTTGGGGTCTCCTTTTTGAAGGATGCAGGTTCGTAGTTCCCGTTGTTTTTGTTGTCTGCTCCCAGTAGGTGAGGTTGTTTCAGCGGGTTGTATAGGCTTTCTGGTGGAGGGTACTGGTGCCTGTGTTCTGGTGGGTGGGGCTGGATATTGTCTTTCTGGTGGGCAGGGCTGCATCCGGTGGTGTGTTTAAGGGTGTCTGTGAACTTATTATGATTTTAGGCAGCCTCTCTGCTAATGGGTGAGGTTGTGTTCCTGTCTTGCAAGTTGTCATGGGGAGTCCAGCACTGGAGCTTACTGACAGTTGGGTGGAGCTGGGTCTTAGCGTTGAGATGGAAATCTCTCCAAGAACTCTCGCCAATTGATATTATGTGGGGCCAGGAGGTTTGTGTTGGTCCAATGTCCTGAACTCAGCTCTACCACCTCAGAGGCTCAGGCCTGACACCTGGCCAGGGCACCAAGACCCTGTCAGCCACATGGCTGAGAAGAAAAGGGAGAAAAATAAATAAATAAAAAATACAAGAAATGAAATAAATAAAATAATTTAAAAATTTTTTAATTATTAAAATAAAAAAGGAGAGCAACCAGACCAATAAACATATCAACCAATGATAACAAGTACTAAAACCTCTACTAAGAAAAACATAAAAATCAGAAACAAGTTAGTTGCAGACAGCAAACCCCAAGTCTACAGTAGTTCCCAAAATCCACCACCTCAATTTTGGGATGATTCATTGTCTATTCAGGTATTCCACACATGCAGGGTACCCCAAGTTGATTGTGGGGATTTAATCTGCTGCTCCTGAGGCTTCATGGAGAAATTTCCCTTTTTCTTCTTTGTTTGCACAGCTTCTGGGGTTCAGCTTCAGTTTTGGCTCCACCTCTGTGTGTAGGTAGCCCTCAGGCATTTGTTCTGCCCAGACATGACAGGGTTAAAACAGCCACTGATTAGGGGGCTCTGGCCCACTCATGCCACAGCGAGGGAGGGGTATGGTAGTTACAATTGAAATGCAGGGTGAGCCTGCGGCAGCAGTCTAACATAACATTGCAACAGCCTGAGGCATGTCGTGTGTTCTAGGGAAGTTGTCCCTGAATCACGTGACCCTGGCAGTGGAGTGCTGAACAGGCTCCCTGGGTGGTGTTGGGGGAAGGTGTGTATAGTGACCTGTGCTTGCACACAGGCTTCTTGGTTGTTGCAACAGCAGTGTTAATGTTGCATGCCCATCTCCGGTGTCCAACCTGATAACCACAGCTCACTCCCATCTCTGGAGCTCACTTAGGTGGTGCTCTGCCTTCTGTGGGCAGACAGGGAAAGATTCCCCTCTCCTCACACACCCTGAAACAATGGTCTCTTGCCTCTTAGGCAGTTCCAGACTTTTTCCTGGAATCCCTCCCAGCTAGCTGTGGCACACTAGCCCCCTTCAGGCTGTGCTCATCCAGCCAACACCAGTCCTCTCCTTGGGATCTGAACTCCGAAGCCCAAGCCTCAGTTCCCAGTCCCCACCCACACAGGTGGGTGAGCAGACAAGCTTTTCAGGCTGGTGAGTGCTGGCCAGCACCAATCCTCTGTGCGGGAATCTCTCTGCTTTGTGCTCTGCACCCCTGTTGCTGCGCTATCCTCTATGGCTCTGAAGCTTCTCCCCACCCACCCCCTGTCTCCACCAGTGAAGGGGCTTCATAGTGTGTGGAAACTTTCCTCCTTCAGAGCTCCCTCCCAGAGGTTCAGGGCCAAACCTATTCTTTTTTCTCTGTTTTTTCTTTTCTCTTTTGCCCTACCCAGGTACATGGGGAGTTTTTTGCCTTTTGGGAAGTCTGAGGTCTTCTGTCAGCATTCAGTAGGTGTTCCGTAGGAGTTGTTCCACATGTAGATGTATTTCTGATGTATTTGTGGGGAGGAAGGTGATCTCCACATCTTACTCCTCCGCCATCTTGAATGTCTACCTGAATCTATTTTATTTATTTATTTATTTATTTATTTATTTATTTATTTGTTTTTGTGGCATGCAGGCCTCTCACTGTTGTTGCCTCTCCCGTTGTGGAGCACAGGCTCTGGATGCGCAGGCTCAGCAGCCATGGCTCACAGGCCCAGCCGCTCTGCGACATGTGGGATCTTCCCAGACCGGGACACGAACCCATGTCCCCTGCATCGGCAGGCGGACTCTCAACCACTGCGCCACCAGGGAAGCCCTACCTGAATCTATTTTGAAATGGCAAGTAAGACTACATTTGGGGTCATTAGTCACTACTATGTACTATTAACTGGAAGCTCCTCTGTACAAAAGATGTGATGGTCATAACTTATCTAGCATTAATTGTTCATTAGATATCAGCATTAGATCAGCTGTTCAGTTTGTATGTAACACTGAAACCAAGAATACCTTTATCATCAATTTTTAGTTCTACACTTCATGATTCCTGAGAGCAGGTACCAAAACCTATTCACATTTGTATTCTCATCACTAAGTGGTTCTTGTTGATAATAGACACAATTAAATGTTTTCATATTTTAAGTTAAACTAAATGTAAATTGAACACTTATTTTTAAGTAATAGTTTCTAAAGTTGAGTCAGCATAGACTTGAATGAATTCAAAGCCCATATTCTTACATGCTTTTCTAGTCCTAAGAGTATTCATATAATTGTTGATTTAATTTTTCTTAAAAAATTGAAGACAAAGCAAAATGATAATATACTATAATATGTATGTTTCATTCGTATGCATTATGTATTAATTGACCAAAAAACAAGAAAATATTCTACTGGCAATTATAGCTTGTAATCTTGCATTACTAGGAAAATTATGACAATGCATAAACCCAGATAAAGTGAAGACAGCACAATGACAGATAATTTGATATAAACTTTCTCAAATTATTCAACCAATAAAACTAACAAACTTTAGCAAGATAAACATTTAAGTTATACTAGAAGATGTCAGAGTATAATTTTTAATAGTAAAATCACCATTATCATACAAATATAAATATGTACTTGTCAAAAACGTTATTTGATTTCATTAATTAATGAGGGAACAAGTAACATGCTACAACTGGAACATAGGAGAATACGAAGGACAGGAACATATATAGGAATTCAGGAATACTAAAAATAATTTACTTACTAGATTCAAAATTATTTGTTATCCACAGGGCAATAATTAAATACTTGGGACAGTATTTGATTATTATCCATGGGACAGTTTGTATTTCTATGAATGAACATCATTTGCTGTACTATCAGTTTTCTGTAACTTTCAATGTTGTAATGTAGCACAAAGTCAGTGATAAGTGGAGATAATCTGAAAGAATATGCTAGACAGAACACAGAGTAATCTTTTTTGTCATTTAAAAATCATTCACATATTTCCTTAACAAAAAGATCTATAAAGCCACTGAAAGTAATCCTACATTTTTTATCACATATTTTTGTTTTATGATTAAATAATGTGTGTAAATTCCTGAAAGACCACATATTACATGGCCAAATATACATTGATGTAGATTTCAGAGACACTCAATTTAAGGTTTCAGAACATTCAATTTAAGACAAATTTTTGAGAGCTATTAGAAAAAGTTCCAAATTATATGCCCTAATTGTGTTTTTAAAAATTGGAATATTTTACATTTGATGTGAAAACATTATGTGTAGAATTCTTGACAATTTGAAATCAAATATTAAGAATTTTAAATTGGAAAATGTATCTTTACTGTTACTCAGGAAAAAAGCAATTATTACACTCATGAGATCCTACAATCTAATATTTGAGAAGTTCTTGTAAGTGCATTTAATGTTTTTTGCAATATATGTTGACAGGTGTCCTCCCTATATGTGCTTAGAAAGGTTTTCCTTACCATGTTTAAAAATAGAATTCTAAAAGAAGTGGTTCAAGATAATGAATTTGTTATGAATAAAGTTTCATATCTTAAATATGAACAGTTAACATATTTCCATCAATCTCAAGAGGAAAAAATCATGCCTGCCACAAAAGGAAAATATAAGATTTGCCAAGAAGAATTGAAGAGTACTGACATAATAGTTTGGGAAAAAGGGCCACTGAGTTGGAGAGCGTGATTAAAAGAACCATGGTGCTTGTATGCAAACCAGCCCAGCAGCCCAGCAGCTGCACATCTTGGACAATCTGTTGCTGATTATTACTGATGGAGAGCCAGGTATAATCATTGGTGCACATTGTTATGAATGTATGTATCAAAATTCCAACAGCTTTTTAATAATTTAGCCATAGCCTACACAAAGTAGGCTATGGCTTTCTGAAACTACTCTTGATACTCATTAGAATTCAAAGAATCATGTAGCAATAAATTAAGGCTACATTTATACACATTATCTCCTGTTAAAAGACACAGTCATATAATGCCCATGGAGGACTTTTGAGTTTTAACTAGCTTTGAAAAGATTTTCCAACATTTAGGAATTGGCTACTATTATACATTATATATAATAGAGTATCTTATTAAGCTGGAATAAAAACTGATAAAATATAGGGGTAGAGTTAGAAAAAAAGTGATACACAGGGATGGAGATGGAAGGCTAAGGAATCTCTTGAGATCAGGAGGAGGATTTCAACTCTAATACCTGAGGTTCACACATATAGCAACATATTGGATAGTAACCCTTAAAAAAGTCAGATTGTACAGATGGCTGACAATGCTTAGAATAATGAAAGAAAGAAACAGAGAAACAGCTTATTTTTGGGGGGGGGGGGAACAATAGAGTGGATGGCCTCAGAATCCAGACAAACACACCATTTGTTTTAGTACATACAGGTACTCTGTATACACTGTAGGAAAGAGAAAAAGCACATGATATAAATTGAGAACCACTTCACTACATTTTGTATCAGGATTATAGTGAACAATTCTGCCATAGGACTCCTGATACCCATGTGTACACAAAGAGAAAAAAGAATACTGTCACAAATTATGACTAGCCAAAGTCGAAGCTGTGGGAAAGTCTAATTATACTTGAGCAAGCATTACGTCTGGGAAGCATCTTTCCCAAAGTTGGAGGTGGCCCTGTAGGAGATGCAGCACACTTGCCAGTAAGGAGAGAGTAGTAAAAAGAACAAAGTTCTATCTTGGAAGTATCCTGAGGCAGCAGTACTGACTGGAGCTGGAGCAGAAGTAATGTAACTCATCTTAGAGGAAAGAGCTTTAACTTTTTTGTGTTCCAAGCAACCAAAACTGTGAGTTAATGGCTATTCAGCCCCAATCTCCTCTTGGAAATAAAACAGTAGGTATAACTTTATTATCAGAAGTAAAACGGAAGAGATTTGTTTCCACATATGGATGTGGAAACCAAATTTCATAAGGCTGTAGGAGAACACTGAGCAGAAACAAATTGAAAACTAGTTTAAAACATCACTTGGAGATTCCAGAAGTACATGGAGGAAGGTAAATCTTCAAGAAACAAGATTTCTTAAATGAGTGGCAAGAGCATGAAACTACTAAGATTTATAAAGTTTAATATATCTTTTTAAAATTCCCTCCATACAAAATATCATGTTTGCTTATATGGGAAAGTTTTTCTTAATTTTGCCATGAAATTGAGGAAAGACTTGATAAAATTAATACTGCCTTTTTTCAACACTTAAAAAAAAAACAATGTTATTGTCCAGGGAGAGAGTGAGAACGTTAAAACTGCAGGAACCACTGTGTGGCTGACAGGGTCTTGGTGCTCTGGTCAGGTGTCAGGCCTGTGCCTCTCAGGTGGGAGAGCCGAGTTCAGGACATTGGACCACCAGAGACCTCCCGACTCCATGTAATATTAAATGGTGAAAGCTCTCCAAGAGACTTCCATCTCTATGCTAAGACCCAAAGACCAGCAAGCTACAGTGCTGGACACCCTATGCCAAACAACTAGCAAGACAGGAACACAAACACACCCAGAAGCAGAGAGGCTGCCTAAAATCATAATAAGGTCACAGACACCCCAAAACACTCCAACAGACACGGTCCTGTCCACAAGAAAGACAAGATCCAGCCTCATCTACCAGAACACTGCACCACTACCCTCAACCAGGAAGCCTACACAATCCACTGAAACAACCTTACCCACTGTGGGCAGACACCAAAAACAACGGGAGTACGAATGTGCAGCCTGCAAAAAGGAGACCCCAAACACAGTAAGTGAAGCAAAATAAGAACACAGAGAAACACACAGAAGATGAAGGAGCAAAGTTAAAACCCATCAGACCAAACAAATGAAGAGGAAATAGGCAGTCTACCTGAAAAAGAATTTAGAGTAATGATAGTAAAGATGATGCAAAGTCTTGGAAATAGAATGGAGAAAATAAAAGAAACACTTAACAAAAACCTAGAAGAACTAAATAGCACAAAACAATTATGACCAACAAAATAAACGAAATTAAAAATTCTCTAGAAGAAATCAATAGCAGAATAACTGAGGCAGAAAAACAGATAAGTGACCTGGAAGATAAAAGAGTGGAAATAACTACTGCAGAGCAGAATAAAGAAATAGAATGAAAAGAATTGAGGACAGTCTCAGAGACCTCTGGGACAATATTAAATGCACCAACATTTGAATTATAAGGGTCCCAGAAGAGGAAGAGAAAAAGAAAGGGACTGAGAAAATATTTGAAAAGATTAGAGTTGAAAACTTCCCTAATATGTAAAAGGAAAAAGCCAATCAAGTCCAGGAAGCCGAAAGAGTTCCATACAGGATAAATCCAAGGAAAAAATGCCAAGACACATATTAATCAAACTATCAAAAATTAAATACAAAGAAAAAATATTAAAAGTAGTACGGGAAAAACAACAAATAACATACGAGGGAATCCCCATAAGGTTAACAGAGGATTTTTCAGCAGAAACTCTGCAAGCCTGAAGGGAATGGCAGGACATATCTAAAGTGATGAAAGGGAAAAACCTACAAACAAGATTAATCTACCCAGCAGGCTTTCATTCAGATTCAAGAGAGAAATTAAAATCTTTACAGACAAGCAGAAGCTAAGAGGAGTCAGCACCATGAAACCTAAACCACCTTTACAACAAATGCTAAAGGAACTTCTCTAGGAAGGAAACACAAGAGAAAGAAAAGACCTACAATTACAAACCCAAAACAATTAAGAAAATGGTAATAGGAACATACATATCGATAATTACCTTACATGTAATGGATTAAATGCTCCAACCCAAAGACATAGACTGGCTGAATGGATATTAAAACAAGACCCTTATATATGCTGCCTACAAGAGACCCACTTCAGACCTAGGGACACATACAGACTGAAAGTCAGGGGATGGAAAATAAAATTCCATGCAAATGGAAATCAAAAGAAAGGTGGAGTAGCAAGTCTCATATTAGACAAAATGGACTTTAAAATAAAGACTATTACAAGAGAAAAAGAAGGACACTACATCATGATCAAGGGATCAATCCAAGAAGTAGATAAAACAATTGTAAAAATTTATGCACTTAACATAGGAGTACCTCAATAAATAAGGCAAATGCAAACAGCCATAAAAGGGGAAATCAACAGTAACATGATCATATTAGCAGACCTTAACACCCCACTTTCATAAATGGAAAGACCATCCAAAATGAAAATAAATAAGGAAATTCAAGCTTTAAATGTTACCTTAGGCAAGATGGACTTAATTGATATTTATAGGACATTCCATTCAAAAACAACACAATGTACTTTCTTCTCAAGTGCTCATGGAATATTCTCCAGCATAGATCATATCTTGGGTCACAAATCAAACCTTGGTAAGTTTAAGAAAATTGAACTTGTATCAAGTATCTCTTCCGACAAAAACACTATGAGACTAGAAATCAATTACAGGAAAAAAAATGTGTAAAAAATACATACACATGGAGCCTAAAAAATACACTGCTAAATAACCAAGAGATTACTGAAGAAATCAAAGGGGAAATCAAAAAATACTAGAGACAAATGACAATGAAAACACAATGACCCAAAACCCATGGACGTAGCAAGAGCAGTTCTAAGAAGGAAGTTTATAGCAATACAATCCCAGCTCAAGAGAAAAAAAACATCTGAAATAAACCACCTAACCTTACACCTCAAGCAATTAGAGAAAGAAGGACAAAAAAACCCCAAAGTTAGCAGAAGGAAAGAAATCATAAAGATCAGATCAGAAATAAATGAAAAAGGAATGAAGGAAACAATAGTAAAGATCAATAAAACCAGAAGCTGGTTCTTTGAGAAGACAAACAAAATTGATAAGCCATGAGCCAGACACATCAAGAGAAAAAAGGGGAAGATTCAGATCAATAGAATTCGAAATGAAAAAGGGGAAGTAACAACTGACACTGCAGAAATACAAAGGGTCATGAGAGATTACCACAAGAAATTATATGCCAATAAATTGGACAACCTAGAAGAAATGGACAAATTCTTAGAAAAGTAAAACCTTCTGAGACTGAACCAGGAAGATAGAAAGTATAAACAGAACAATCACAAGCACTGAAATTAAGACTGTGATTTAAAATCTTCCAACAAAACAAAAGCCCAGGCCCACTTGGCTTCACAGGCAAATTCTATCAAATATTTAGAGAAGAGCTAACACCTATCGTTCTCAAACTCCTCCAAAACATAGCAGATGGAGGCCTGCTCCCAAACTCATTCTATGCCGCCACCATCACCCTGATACCAAAACCAGACAAAGATGTCACAAGAAAGAAAGCTACAGGCCAATATCACTGATGATCATAGATGCAAAAGTCCTCAACAAAATACTAGCAAACAGAATCCAACAGCACATTAAAAGGATCATACACCATGATCAAGTGGAGTTTATCCCAGAAATGCAAGGATTCTACAATATACGCAAATCAATCAATGTGATACATCATATTAAGAAAATGAAGGAGAAAAGCCATGTGATCATCTCAATGGATGCAGAAAAAGCTTTCAACAAAATTCAACACCCATTTATGATAAAAACCCTCCAGAAAGTAGGCATAGAGGGAAGTTATCTCAATATAATAAAGGCCATATATGAAAACACCCCAGCCAATATCATTCTCAATGTGAAAAACTGAAACCATTTCCTCTAAGATAAGGAGCAAGACAAGGTTGTTCACTCTCACCATTATTCAACATAGTTTTTGAAGTTTTAGCCACAACAGAGAAGAAAAAGAAATAAAAGGAATCCAAATTGGAAAAGAAGAAGTAAAGCTGTCACTGTTTGCAGATGACATGATACTATACATAGAGAATCCTAAAGATGCTATCAGAAAACTATTAGATCTAATCAATGTATTTGGTAAAGTAGCAGGATACAAAATTAATGCACAGAAATCTCTTGCATTCCTGTACAATAATGATGAAAAATCTGAAAGAGAAATTTAGGAAACACTCCCATATACCACTGCAACAAAAAGAATAAAATAACTAGGAATAAACCTACCTAAAGAGACAAAAGTCCTGTATGCAGAAAACTATAAGACACTGATGAAAGAAATTAAAGATGAAACAAACAGATGGAGAGATATACCATGTTCTTGGAATGGAAGAATCCACATTGTGAAAATGACTCTACTACTCAACTCAATCTACATATTCAATGCAATACATACCAATCTACCGATGGCATTTTTCACAGAACTAGAACAAAATATTTCACAATTTGTACGGAAACACAAAAGTCCCCGAACAGCCAAAGCAACATGGTGAAAGGAAAACGGAGGAGGAGGAATCAGTCTCCCTGCCTTCAGACTATACTACAAAGCTACAGTAATCAAGACAGTATGGTACTGGCACAAAAACAGAAATATAGATCAATGGAATAGGATAGAAAGCTCAGGGATAAACCCACGCACATATGGTCACCTTATTTTTGTTAAAATAAGCAAGAATACACAATGGAGAAAAGACAGCCTCTTCAATAAGCAGTGCTGGGAATACTGTACAGCTACATTTAAAACAAAGAAATTAGAAGACTCTCTAACACCATACACAAAAATAAACTCAAAATCAATTAAAGACCTAAATGTAAGGCCAGATACTATCAAACTCTTAGAGGAAAACATAGGAACCACACTCTATGACATAAATCACAGCAAGATCCTTTTTACCCCATCTCCTAGAAAAATGGAAAGAAAAACAAAAATAAACAAATGGGACCTAATGAAACTTAAAAGCTGTTGCACAGTAAAGGAAAGCACAAACAAGACCAAAAGACCACCCTCAGAATGTGAGAAAATATTTGTAAATGAAGCAACCTACAAAGGATTAATCTCCAAAAAATACAAGCAGTTCATGTAGCTCAACATCAAAAAAATAAACAACCCAATCCAAAAATGGGCAGAAGACCTAAGTAGACATTTCTCAAAAGAAGTTATGCAGATTGCCAACAAACACATGAAAGGATGCTCAACATCGCTAATTGTTAGAGAAATGGAAATCAAAACTACAATGAGGTATCACCTCACACCAGTTAGAATGGCCATCATCAAATAATCTACAAGCAATAAATGCTGGATAGGGTGCGGAGAAAAGGGAACCCTCTTGCACTTTTGGTGGGAATGTAATTTGATACAGCCACTAAGGAAAACAGTACAGAGGTCCGTTAAAATCTAAAAATAGAACTACCATATGACCCAGAAATCCCACTACTGGGCATATACACTCAGAAAACCATAATTCAAAAAAGGCATGTACCACAATGTTCATTGCAGCTCTATTTACAATAACCAGGATGTGGAAGCAACCTAAGTGTCCATCGACAGATAAATGGATAAAGAATATGTGGTGCCTGTATACAATGGAATATTACTCAGCCATAAAAAGAAACAAAATTAAGTTATTTGTAATGAGGTGCATGTACCTAGATTCTGTCATACAGAGTGAAGTAAATCAGAAAGAGAAAAACAAATGCCGTATGTTCACACATATATATGGAATCTTAAAAAAAAAAAAAGTTCTGAAGAACCAAGGGGCAGGACAGGAATAAAGATGCAGACATAGAGAATGGACTTGATGACATGGGGAGTGAGAAGGGTAAGCTAGGATGAATTGAGAGAGTGGCATGGACATATATACACTACCAAATGTAAAATCAATAGCTAGTGGGAAGCAGCCACGTAGCACAGGGAGATCAGCTCCGTGCTTTGTGACCACCTAGAGGGGTTGCATAGGGAAGGTGGGAGGGAGATGCAAGAGCAAGGAAATATGTGGCTATATGTATATGTGTCGCTGGTTCACTTTGTTATAAAGCAGAAACTAACACACCATTGTAATGCAATTATACTCCAATAAAGTTGTTGATAAAAAAAAAAATGGAAAGATACAAGCACCCCATTGTTCATTGCAGCATTATTTACAATAGCAAAGATGTGGAAACAACCTAAATATCCATCAACAGAGGAATGGATAAAGAAGATGTGGTACATATATACAAAGGAATATTACTCAGCCACACAAGAATGAAATAATGCCTTTTACAGCAACATGGATACAACTAGAGATTATCATACTAAGTGAAGTAATTCAGAAAGGGAAAGACAAATAGCAAATGGGAAAGACAAATACCAAAAGTTATCACTTACATGTGAAATCTAAAATATGACACAAATGAACTTATCTACCAAACAATAACAGACTCACAGACATAAAGATCAGACTTGTGGTTGCCAAGGAGGAGGGGGTTGGGGGAGAGATCAATTGGGAGTTTGGGATTAGCAGATGCAAACTATTATATATAGAATGGATAAACAACAAGGTCCTATTGTAAAGCACATGGAACTATATTCAATATCCTGTGATAAACCATAATGGAAAATAATATGAAAAAGAATGTATATATATATATATATATATATATATATATATATATATATATATATACACACATATATATATATATGTATAACTGAATCTCTTTGCTGTACAGTAGAAATTAACACAAGATTTTAAATCAACTATACTTCAATAAAATAAATTTTAAAAATATTTAATATAGATTTGTCTTGACTTATAGTCTCGTGAAGACTGGGAGATTCAGAATATGTCTTAGTCACCTACTTTTGAACATTTCAAAGAAAAACTATAGCTAAAATTCCAATCCAGCAACTATTTTTGCTAAAATTTAAACCTCTCAAGACTAAGCTGTCCATTCTTTGAATGGACAAATAAATGACTTACGTTAGAAAACGCAAGTGCACTCAGCTGCTCATCAATAATAAATACGAAGTGCCCACTGAATGCAATGCTACAGTAAAAGAGAATATTTTAATAGTAGAACACTTATTTAGCATAACATATGGGGAGGGAAGTCACAGAATTTTATCAAAGGATGGGGCATTAATTGATAGTGGTTTGCCATCTTGCTGTAAGAAAATAGCAACCTGGAAAATATTTGGAGAAAAAAAAACTTTTACAGGCACTGGGCAACAATCATCACAGAACTTTTATTCCTGAGAGAAGAGAAAAAAATGGAATGAACACTACAAATTCTTTGCTTTAGGTCATGATTCACTTTCTTGAGTGTGTTACAAGGAGTAGAAACACAAGAAGAGTACAAGGATCTTCCTGATTGGCAGACACAAATTGCAGTTTGGGGAAGTTGACAATGCTGGAATTTAAAGGACAAAATATTGGAATGGAGAGACTACAGAGAATGATCATGGGCAATCTGCATAAAGGATGAGTCAGTCACATACTAAATTGTGCTGGTTTAGGGTAAAACACCAAGACACTGTAAAAAGAACTACTATTGAAATATTGCTGAGCAATTCAAAGAACTCAAAAAGGTTTGAAAATTGTTCAAATCTAACGAGTTAAAATGGAGAAACATTGCACACCCAAAAAATCCAGTAGTGGTTTTATAGTGGTATGAACTTAGCGATAGGGATCAATTTGATTAAAAAAAGGCTATTGGAGAGCTGACCTAACAAACTAAACAATGAGCCACAAAAACATTCAAGCTAATCTTCAAGTAATCTTCAAGTAAACTGTCCCAATAAAATTCAGTACTCTTTGGATGAAGGCAGAGAAATTCAGACTCTTAAAAATATAACTTTGACAATGTCTAAAATTCATAAATTTTACTATGTATAGGGAAATAAAAGCAAGAAAATGTGAGCTAAAAATGGAAGGAATTCACATCAAAAGGAGGATATCCAGAAATGTCAGAGCTATTGGATTTAGAGGCAGAATCTTAAAAAAAAGAAAAAACCTATGATAAACATGATAATGGATTTAAATTATAAACCTAATGAGGAAATTGAAAATACAGAAAGGAAATAAATGAACCTCCAAGAACTGAAAAATTAAATATCCAAAGTGAAAAAAGTACACTGGGAATGGCTTGTTAGAAAAGTGGATACTGAAGAAGAGAATACCAATGACCTCCAAGATATAGCAACAACTAAGCATATATAACCAAGCAACAACAACAAAAATAAAACTCTAAACAGAGGAAGGAAGAGGAAGGGCAGAAGAAAACAGATTAAATGAACAGAGCTTCGTTTATAAGTAGTACAATATCAAGTGGTATAACATATGTGTAGTTAGATTTCCAGAAAGGAAGAAACTGAAAAATATTTAAGGAAATAATCACTATTTTGTTCTCAAATTTGTTTAAAAATTATAAACTCACAGAACCAGAAAGCTCCACAAATTCCAGCAATGGTAAATAGAAAGAAAACGGTATGGAGCATAATATGGTTTATAATCAAGTTGATAAAATTCATTAAAGAGAGAAAATCATTAAAGAAGTTAGAGAAAAGCAAGACATTACATCTTTACATAAAGGAATACAAAGTTAAGAATTATCTCACATGTCTTGACGAAAACTATGTAAACCATAAGATCGTGAAATAGCATCTCACAATAGTATGAGGATTAGTTCCGGTAAATAGATCAAGAGAGACAGTAGACTTATTCTAGAAGACCTGTACATATTGTTATGGAGAAAGCATGTCACTTTCTACAAATAAAATGACAAATATACACAGACATGTACACCTGTATAGACAGGAAGGGAGTGTATATCATGGAAATAAAAATAAAATTTCCCATGCTTAATCCTGACTACAGTAAAATAAAGTCAAGGTGTGTCAAAGCACATGACTTTCTCAAAGGAAGGGTGCTCTGAGTCTTCTTTCAGTTCTTATTATTCAATTTTGTACCTTAAGAAGATACAAAAGAACTTAGAGCTGGAAAAAGGTACAGTATTACATGTTCATTCCATGGAGTTTATCATTCAAGGAGGTAGGCCTTTCTACTAGGAAACCAACATGTCTGTTTTTGAAGAAAATATCAAACGTTGCCTAAATATGCATCAGACCTCAGGCTAGGTGCACAGGATAAAGGGATAAAGGCACATCCCTCCTTCTTTTTGTCATATTTAAACTGTTGGATTCTTAGAGGGCAAATTTAATTATTCAATAATCATTTTAAGCACCTACTATATTCCAGGCAGTGTAGTAGGCATTTGAACAGGGCCATCACGAACAGTTCTGCAGGCCATGCCCTGCACAAGGGCAGTTCATCAAGATGGCAAATTGTAGCTGAAATCCCTGGTGTGAGTTTCGTCAACTGGGAAAAAGAGGCATATTCTTTTATTATTCTTACGTCCTGAGTGTATCTATTTCAAATTTACTTTTGTCTTGGGAGTGTCACTTTTTGAAATTCACGTAAAGACATCAAATATGCCAGTAATGACCTTGTTCATTATGGGTCAATTGGTGTTTGAATCCATTGTAAATATTGTTTTGACACTAAGTAGATGATTCTCTCTTTTAGTTTTGTTTACAAAGCTTGGAAACCTAGCAGTGCACATATTTTCAAAGAGGGTTTGTAACAGAGAGCTCATCTAATAGCATTAATTTGATTAATACAGAATTGTTCAAGAGAAGTTTATTTTTCCCCACTCTACATCCCAGAGCAATAATCAGTTAAGAACCCCCCCAAAGGGTATTTACAAATTTCAATAATTTAAAGACTTTAAAAAACTCAGGTCTATATGCAGCAATAGGGGGAATTTTATAAGAATTCCTAAGCCTCACTATGCAAAGGGAATGCTACATAGAATCCTGTATGGAAAAAATATATACATATATATATATTGCAATTTGGTAATTAGTGAGGACTTAATGCTGCCTGAGGTATTATAAGAAGGAAATACCTGTAAGAATAATAAAAGAACATGCCTCTTCTTTCCAGTTGACAAAATTCACACCAGGGATTTCAGCTACAATTTGCCATCTTGATGAACTGCCCTTGTGCAGGGCATGGCCTGCATAACTGTTCATGATGGCCCTGTTCAAATACCTACAACGCTGCCTGGAATATAGCATGTGCTTAACATGATTATTGAGTTATTAAATTTGCCTTCTAGGAATCCAACAGTTTAAGTACAGCAAAAAGAAGGACCATCTCTGTCCTACTATGTTCAAGGGAATTGCATTAGAACTACCATCCAGAGATCAGGGGGCTGCAGCTGCTTTCCCTGTGTGCTTCATGGTTGCCTTCTAAACCCATAAAGCTAGGAATGAAAACATGGCACATTAAGTCTAGGTGCCTCACTTGTCTCTAGACTACTTCATAAACCTTCTTGCTGTCAGAGATAGCTACTGGAAACCAGCTTTCACCTTGCCTCCCTATTGCCTTCCAGATTTCATGTCAGTGCCTCCAACTGGTGGATCTGATTCACATCCAGAAACAAAGCCCTAAAACAGTCTGGGAAACAGTGTTTTGTTTTGTTTTTTAATCTTTCCAATTAGAAGGGAGGTGGAATGCTGATGGTAAGAGCCAATATACAGTAGTCTACCACATTTAGTATCCTGTATCAGATTAGTTGAGGAGCAGTGTATAAAACAAACAAGGCTGGAAAAGAGGTTCTGATATATGACTAATCAATGTTGCTAAATGAGTAGTTTTGACTTAGCTTGTGTCTCCTTCTATATTCATTCTCATATTCTTTTTATTAAACACAATTTGAATATAGGCTGTAATCAGCTGACTGCTTCTTGATCGGGACTGTCATTACTAACCACATTCTTCATTTGTCTATAGTATTATTTTGTCTAGCCCCAAATTTACTTTTATATTAATATATTTTTGCAGTATGCTTTTGTTACCCTCAATGTATTCTGCATGAGACTGTCTATTCTTTGGACAGAGAAAGCACTGTGATCCTGTGATCCTAACCACCTATGAAGGCTTCCTTTTCATGAGCTTCTACAGTAAGATTACATGTTCTGCTTTTGGTGACTGGGCATGGAGAAAAACACGACTGGCCCTCCTAGAAAGGTTTGCCTCGAAAAACTCCCTAAGGATAACCAAAATGGAGGCTTACCTTATTTAACTTTGATCTAACACCACAAAATTCTTACTTTGCAGGTTTAATCTCCTAGAAATATAAAACACATACATTTAAAAAGAATATTTCCTGTTAAAATATAACCCATATTTTCTCATTGAATCCTTTGAAAAGGGAGTATTCTGATGAAACAGGGTATTACTAGATGAACAGACCAAATATCCATAATGATGGAATTCTGAGAGAACCTTCTAAGAAGTACATTGCTAGATGGAAGAATGAAAAGCACTGGATTCAGAGGTGAGTCGGGTCTAGAGCTTACCTGGAGGGTGGCTTTCCTTTTGTTCCCATCAGAGGTTAATAACTTCAAGGGCTCTCTGTTCAGATAAATAATTATACATCTCTCTGGGTGAGGCTCCGTAATAATTATATGCATTCATTCCATCAGAGCACTACTTCTGCATTGCTTAGGGCAACCATTCAAGTAGCAATATAAAGATTAAAAATGAAATGAAAGAACTCAGATTTTGAGAAATATATTTAGTGGGTATTACTGTCCAACATTTTAAATATTTCTGAATACCCACAATACAAGAAACTATACTGTTAATCTTCTTCCCCTTATAAAACCTATTCAATTTAGTTTTCTATAAGACAATTGCTATTTCATATTTAGTTCTAAGAGTTTATGCTGATAGGGAAGAATAGAGACAGGATTTTATTCCATGAACTGATTTCAAAGGCAGCCTAATTTTTTCCTGCATAATTTTAAAGTAGGGACTATTCCTCAGCTAGCCAATGTGCATGGGGTTTGCGACTTGCTATTTTTATCCTTTTCTCTCTTTTTTCTTTTTTCCTTCCAGTACATCATCAAAGCTGTTTGTTGCCATTTTCCAACATCTAGACATCATGGTTCTGTGGAAATAGCTTTCAGAAACAACAGATTTTTTTTTTCAATCAAGCTATCTATGTTAAATTATATTTCTCACCCATTTCCACAGCTACAATTCTGAATCAGGTGGGGAGGTAGTTTCTGTACTATGAAAAATGTTCCTCTCACTTCATCACTGCCACTCAGAAAAATCCTGTGGATACAAGATAGCTTCATAAAGAGAACTATACTCTTAGTCTGAAAAGTTCTCCAACAATTCAATGAAGTTAAAAAATATTGTTCTCTAGAATATAAGCTACATTGGTGAGCTGAAAAGTGTTCAGTAAGCTAGATTATCAGGAATTTTTCTAGAAATAATTATTTACAAAGAAAATTAGGGCTACTTGTGTTTTGTTTACAATTGCAATGGAAGTGAGAAATTGCCATATAGAACCTGCTCTTGGGTTTGCCTTATATATTTAGATCCTCAAATTCTAAAGTAGTCCCAGGGAAATTACTTGTTTTAGATAAATTATTCAAATTTCCAATTGTCTTAATTATGCCATTTATTGCAAAAGGAAAAGAAAAGAAACCGAAGAAAAAATAATCTGCTAGAGAGTTGAATCCAGAATCATGTATTGCACAACTTTTATTCTCTTTTAATCTAAAACCTTCTTTAGCATTTCCTTGTCTTTCATGACTTCGACATATGTTTTTGCAAAAAAATATTTTTGTACCATTTTGTATTTGCAAAAGTTACAAAGATAGGATAGAGATTTCTCATATATGCTGTACTCAATTTTCTTTGTTCAGATCTTACGTAAGTATGACACATTTGTCACAGCTAGTAAACCAATATTAATACATTATGATTACCTAGAAGTCCATAGTTTATTAAGATATCCTTAATTTTTATTTAATGTCTTTTTTCCATCCCAGGACACCTTACAAGATAAAATGTTACATTTAGTCATAATGTCTCCTTAAATTTCTCTAAATTATGGCAGTTTTTCAGACTTACTGTATTTGTGATGATCTTGATAGTTTTGAAGATAACGGTCAGGTATTTTGCAGAGTCCTTCATTTTGAGTTTATCTTATTTTTTCTGATTATATTGGGGTTGTTTTATTTTATTTTATTTTTTGAGAAAGAACATGAGGTAAAGTACCATTACTACATAATATCAAGGGTGCATATTACCAACATGAATTATCAGTGCTAACGTTAACCTTGATCATATGGCTGAGATAGTGTTTGCCAGATCTCTCCACTCTAAAAGTGTAAAACTGTGAAGTTATTCCCAATACACACACACACACACACACACACACACACACACACACTTTCCATGTGATAATTTTGGAAAGAAGTCACTATGCACTGCCCAAACTTAAGGAGTAGAAAGTTATATTCCACCTCCTTGAGGAAACAGTATTTACATACATTATTTGGAGTTCTGTTATGGGGAGATTTGTCTATCCCTCCCCATTATTCATTTATATATTTATTTATTCAATAATTTATTTTTATCAGTATGACCTTATGAATATTTACTTTTACTTTAGGTTATTATCCAATGCTACATTATTCTTTCTGTTGCTCAAATGTTTCCACCTTTGGCTATTGGGAGCTTTTACTTGGCACTTGTGTTCCTCTGATATACCTTTATCATTATGAATTTGGGAATTTTTTAGCACTTCCTTGCTTTCTGGCAGTAAAAGAAGCTCCAGACTTATCCTGAACATTTCCTGGTCCAGCACTAGAATCAACCATTTCTCCAAGGAGCCCTGTTTTTGTTGCTGTTGTTGTTTTTTGTTTGTGTGTTTTTATTGAAAGTGGTGAACCTTGACATTTTTGAAGAGTTAGGCTGCTTGTTTGGTAGAATAACCCTTAATTTGGTGATTATGCATTTTTGGCCAGAGTACCAACCACAGAAGTGATGTTGTGTACTTCTCAAGCCATCATATCAGAAGGCACATGATGTGGTCTGTTCTATTAGTGTTAATGTTAACTCTGATCACTTGGTTAAGTTAGCTTGTGCCAGATTTCTTCATTAAGAGTCATTACTGGGGGAGACAGTTTGAGATCATGTAAATATTCTATCTCTCATCAAACTTCTTTCCCCTAATTTTAATATTTACCGATAATCCTTGCCCGAATGTATTATTACTATGTAAGCTAATTGTGATTTTATAATTCCATTATTACTTTACATTTATTAGTTGACTAGTTGACATTTGAGTATTTAAAAAAGTTATCCCCATTTATTAATCTATTTGCATATATCAGCATAGACTCATGACCCTTTGTTCTATTCAATGTGTTATAATCATTGGCATCATTATATATGTGTGTTAAAACTGTCTTAGCTAATGAAAGTCCCTTCAATTTAGCATCTCTGTCCTTTTGACATTTCCTCCACATTCTCTGAGCATGATATTTTCCTATGGCACAACAAGAAGTTCCAGCTTCATCTTGCATTTTTCTACTTCACCCCTGGAATCATCCCTTCTTCAAGGAGCCCTGGTTACTTTTAGTGGAGAATGGTGTAGAGAAAACAAGATCTGGGCAGCAGGTGTGTTCATTATTGCTACAACGTCTTGTTTCTAGGCTCTTTCAAAAGATGTAGAATATACAATCTATCTATATAGAATTGCCTTTCTTTGTATAGTCAGATGCCAATTAGCCAATAATAAACATAGAACAAATGATAGGATTAGGAAATCACCATTTTTTCAACCGCATAGTAATAATGGATTCAAGCAAGGAACAACAGTGGAAGTTAAAATTAGGGGATACAATTTTAATGGCAAAAAGGATACATACATGTATATACGTACATATGTACTATGTAAGATACTGTATGTTCTGAATATGTGTATTTACATTTTAAATAGCCACCTATTTATACTGAAAATCATTAAATCATATTAATTGTTTCAGCTTCATTTAAGTATCACAGGATTTATTGTAGCTTTTGTCTCCACATTTGTTCTTATTTTCTCCAATTAGAAACATGATTCCTTTATTCCCAGTATATTTATTTATTTACTCAGTCCTAGAATATACAGAGAGTATTTCAGAAAATTTAACCCATTGAGAAATTTAAAACATTAGGAAAAACAAACTTGTTAACAAAGTTCCCCACAGCTACCATGCATGTAACAGGAAGTTTTGAAGCTAAATACTGTGTTTGAATGTTACATAGTTCTTTTTTTTTTTTTTTAATTTCCTTCAGTGTAGTTACATTATTTATGTGAAATATAGTTAGGATCATTCATTTCTGTTTATATTCCAAGTTTAAATTTTTCTTTGTTAATTTTAATGTTTGTTTTGTGTCCAGATCTTTTTGAAAATGATGCTTATACTTATCATGTAATTTGAGTTTTAAATGCTATTTTTAATCAATTTTTATAATTGCTATCATAGAGTCAAAAACTTTAAAACTGACTACAATTAGCTGATTGTGCCAAATCTCAGGAAAAAAAAAATAGTTATAGCAAACACCTCAATAGCAAGTTCAAGTTGAATTAGAAATGAGATGTGTCCTACCTATTTACTTGCTACAGTGACTAAGATTTTTCTTGTTTCATGGAGAAATGTTTAAACAAGGAATTGGAATTTCAGCTCTCAATTTAGATTTCCTCTAAGTTACATATTTTAAAAATTGTTAGAATATAAAAATGCTAATTTTTTATCTGGAAAATGCAGAGTAATACATTGCTTTGCATAATTTCAAGTTTTAAGGGTAAGGTTTTGTAGAGATTCAATAGAAAAAAATTATTATTGCCTCCTTAAAATTTAAAATTATCTTCCACTCTAGAAAAGAAATATTTTATTGACCAAAATAATTAAAGCTTATGCTCATTAATATATTTCCTTCCCAAATCCAGAATCTTGGATTCAGAATTACATACATTAT
The DNA here is from genome assembly GCA_004363435.1 of Platanista minor. Classification (NCBI taxonomy): domain Eukaryota; kingdom Metazoa; phylum Chordata; class Mammalia; order Artiodactyla; family Platanistidae; genus Platanista; species Platanista minor. The sequence goes on from RJWK010018714.1 coordinate 24,595, forward strand.
TTTCCCCCTCAGTCTTTAATTTTAAAAGAAAAATAATCTGTCCTATCTTTCCACTGAGAAAATAATACGAAGCCTTGACATAAATTGAAGCTTGTAGGATTGAAGTTAGATATAGTAGAAAATTTAATCAACTCCTAAAGAAAACTTCAATATCATCCAGTCAATTGTTTTCATTTTAGAGATAAGGAAAACAAGGCTTGGAGAGTTTACCTGGCTTAAAATACCAGATACATAAGAATAAATCTATTGCTTAAACACCATTATACCAACTTCCTATGTAGTGCTTGGGCCACTGCTCTGTGCATTTATTGACATATTGTTAAACACTTAAAGGAAGTGCTGAAGAGTTTAAGGAGTCTGCTTATCTTGAAGTCACCACCATGAAACAGCACACACACACAGAGAAACATTTTTAACAGGATTCACTTTAAAGACAGAAGAATGAGATGGGATACCTCAAGAAGGCAAAAATACATTTCATATTACCTTTTTATTTCTCCTTAGAATTGAACATAATGTAAGGTATAAACTAGAGTCTTACTACCTTTTTATGAGGGGATGATTACAAGAAAGTATTAAAATAGGTTATATTTACTCATATATAATTAATGGACCAACACTTGTTTTTACAAAATGTGAGCAGAGATTGGGGAATGAATTGTCTTTTCTTTTTCTTTCAAATTCTTATAAATTTTATTTGCTTTTATTCATGGTAACAGAACAAAAAGAACTATGGCCAATCAATATCACTGACTTTATGTACTTTTGGAAACCTACTATGTTCCTGAGCATTACAGACATGTTTCTCCTCTGGGAAGTTGTGGGAGGTACATGTCACTCAGCACCCAATTGCTTTCACCTCTACCATGATAATGAGCACCACACCCATCAGGAAATGTGGTAATTTTTGTAGACTTGGCATGATGAAAGACCTTGTATTTGTTTAGACAAGTAAACATTGGGTTTACTTGTCTAAACCTAAGGCTGAAGAGAGCAAGGGCTTGCTGCTTTCAACTCTGTATCTCAACACTCAGCTGTACAGGCAGACCAACAGTCAAAGAGTGCACAAGAACATTTATGAAGTGAATAAATACAAAAAGGCTTTAGACAAAACCAGTAGTGCAGCTTCAGTTTTATTTAGCAAGTTTGAAATTAATGCCTCTTTTGTTCTATACTCTTAGTGGTTCTTGAAAACATTTTTACTTGTATCATAGTCTTTTTAAAAAATTTCTTTTACTGAAGTATAGTTTATTTAAAATATTGTGTTGAGGAGAGAACTTCAAGATGGTGGAAGAGTAAGACACGGAGATCACCTTCCTCCTAACAAATACATTAGAAATACATCTACATGTGAAACAACTCCTACAGAACACCTACTGAACACTGACAGAAGACCTCAGACTTCTCAAAAGGCAAGAAACTCCTCATATACCTGGGTAGAGCAAAAGAAAAAAGAAAAAACAGACACAAAAGAATAGGGACAGGACCTGCACCTTGGGGAGGGAGCTGTGAAGGAGGAAAATTTTCCACATACTAGGAAGCCCCTTCACTGGCAGAGATAGGGGGTTGTGAGGGGAAGCTTCGGAGCCATGGAGGAGAGTGCAGCAATAAGGTTGCAGAGAACAAAGTGGAGAGATTCCCGTACAGAGGATTGGGTGTCAACCAGCACACACCAATCCAAAAGGCTTGTCTGATCAGCCACCAGGGCGGGCAGGGTCTGGTAGCTGAAGCTCCAGCTTTGGAGTTCAGACTGAGGGAGAGGACTGGGATTGGCTGCTTGAACACAGCCTGAAGGGGGCTAGTGTGCCACAGCTAGCCAAGAGGGAGTCTGGGAAAAAGCCTGGACCTGCCTAAGAAGCAAGAGACCATTGTTTCGGGGTGTGCAATGAGACGGGATAGAGGGCACCGCCTAAACAAGCTCAAGAGCCGGGTGTGAGCCAGGGCTATCAGCACAGACAACAGAGATGGGCATGAAATGCTAAGGCTACTGCTGTAGCCACCAAGAAGCCTGTGTGCAAGCACAGGTCATTATCCACACTTCCCCTCCCCGGAGACTGTGAAGCCTGCCACTGCCAGTGTCCCATGATCCAAGGACAACTTCCCAGGGAGAACACACGGCATACCTCAGGCTGTTGCAACGTCACGCTGGCCTCTGCCACTGCAGGCTCACTCCACATTCCGTACTCCTGCCTCCCCCGCCTGAGTGAGCCAGAGCCCTCTAATCAGCTGCTACTTTAACCCCATCCTCTCTGAGAGAAGAAAAAATGTCCTCCAGCGACTTACAGGCAGAGGCAGGGCCAAATCCAAATCTGAACCCCAAGATCTGTATGAACAAAGAAGAGAAAGGGAAATCTCCCCCAGCAGCCTCAGGAGCAGAGGATTAAAACTTCACAATCAACTTGATGTACCTACATCTGTAGAATACCTGAATAGACAACAAATCACCCCAAAATAGAGGCGGTGGACTTTGAGAGCAACAATATACATATTTATTTCCTTTTTCTCTTTTTGTGAGTGTGTATGTGTATGCTTCTTTGTGTGACTTTGTCTGTATAGCTTTGCTTTTACCATTTGTCCTTGGGTTCTGTCTGTCTGGCCTTTTTCGCTTTTTAAATTTTTTTGTATAGTTTTTAGTGCTTGTTATAATAGGTGGATTTGTTTATTGCTTTGGTTGCTCTCTTCTTTCTTTCTTTTCTTTTTTTATTACTTTTATTTTTAATAATTATTTTTATTTTAATAACTTTATTGTTTTTTCCTTTCTTTCTTTCTTTTTCTCTCCCTTTTCTTCTGAGCCATGTGGCTGACAGGGTCTTGGGTGTTCCTGCCAGGTATCAGGCGTGTGTCTCTGGGATGGGAGAGCCAAGTTCAGGGCATTTGTCCACCAGATACCTCGCAGCTCCATGTAATATCAAATGGGAAAAGCTCTCCCAGAGATCTCCCTCTCAATGCTAAGACCTGGCTCTATTCAACGACCAGCAAGCTACAATATTGGACATCCTATACCAAACAACTAGCAAGACAAGAACAAAACCCCAGCCATTAGCTGAGAGGCTGGCTAAAATCATAGTAAGGTCGCAGACACCCCAAAACACACCACCAGATATGGACAAGCCCAACAGAAAGACAAGACCCAGCCTCATCCACCGGAACACAGGCAACAGTGCCCTCAACCAGGAAGCTTACATAACCCACTGAAAGAAACTTAGCTACTGGGGGTACACACCAAAAACAGCAGGAGCTATGAACCTGCAGCCTGTGAAAAGGAGATCCCAAACACAGTAAGTTAAGCAAAATGAGAAGACAGAGAAACACACAGCAGATGAAGGAGGAAGGTAAAAACCGGTAAACACCCATGACACCAAACAAATGACGAGGAAATAGGCAGTCTACCTGAAAAACAATACAGAGTAATAATAGTAAGGATGATCCAAAATCTTGGAAATAGACTTCAGAAAATACAAGAAACGTTTAACAAGGACCTAAAAGAACTAAGGAGCAAACAATCATGAACAACACAATAAATGAAATTAAAATTTCTCTAGAAGGAAACAATAGCAGAATAACTGAGACAGAAGAACAGATAAGTGACCTGGAAGATAAAATAGTGGAAATAACTATCACAGAGAAAAATAAAGAAAAAAGAATGAAAAGAATTGAGCACAGTCTCACAGACCACTGGGACAACATTAAATGCAACAACATTCGAATTATAGGGGTCCCAGAAGAAGAAGAAAAAAAGAAAGGGACTGAAAAAATATTTGAAGAGATTATAGTTGAAAACTTCCCTAATATGGGAAAGGAAATAGTCAACAAAGTCCAGGAAGCACAGAGAGTCCCATATAGGATATATCCAAAGAGAAACACACCAAAACATATATTAATAAAACTATTAAAAATTGAATACAAAGAAAAAATATTAAAAGGAGCAAGGGTAAAGCAACAAATAACATACAAAGGAATCCCAATAAGGTTAACAACTGATCTTACAGCAGAAACTCTGCTAGCCAGAGGGAATGGCAGGATATATTTAAAGTGATGAAGGAGAAAAACCTACAAACAAGATTACTCTACGCAGCAAGGATATCATTCAGATTCAAAGGAGAAATTAAAATCTTTACAGACAAGAAAAAGCTAAGAGAATTCAGCACCAACAAACCAGCTTTACAACAATTGCTAAAGGAACTACTCTAGGTAGGAAACAGAAGAGAAGGAAAAGATCCACAATAACAAACTCCAAATAATTAAGAACATGGTAATAAGAACATACATATCAATAATTACCATAAATGTAAATGCATTAAATGCTCCAACCTAAAGGCATAGACTAGCAGAATGGATACATAAACAATACCCTTATGTATGATGTCGACAAGGGACCCACTTCAGACCTATGGACACATACAGACAGAAAGTGAGGGAATGGAAAAAGATATTCCTTGCAAATAGAAGTCAAAAGAAAGCTGGAGTAGCAATTCTCATATCAGACAAAATGGACTTTAAAATAAAGACTATTACAAGAGACAAACAAGGACACTACCTATTAATCAAGGGATAAATCCAAGGAGAAGATATAACAATTGTAAATATTTATGCAACCAACAAAGGAGCACCTCAATACATAAGGCAAACAATAACAGCCATAAAAGAAAAATTGACAGTAACACAATCATAGTAGGGGGCTTTAACACCCCACTTTCACCAATGGACAGATCATCCAAAATGAAAATAAATAAGTAAACACAAGCTTTAAATGATGCATTAAACAAGATGGACTTAATTCACATTTAAAGGACATTCCATCCAAAAACAACAGAATACACATTCTTCACAAGTGCTCATGGAACATTCTCCAGGATAGGTCATATCTTGGGTCACAAATCAAGCCTTGATAAATTGAAGAAAATAGAAATCGTATCAAGTACCTTTGCTGACCACAACACTATGAGACTAGATATCAATTACAGGAAAAAATCTGTAAAAAAGAGAAACACATGGAGGATAAACAATACACAACAGAATAACTAAGAGATCACTGAAGAAATCAAAGAGGAAGTAAAAAAGCACCTAGAAACAAATGACAGTGAAAACACGATGACCCGAAACCTATGGGATGCTGCAAAAGCAGTTCTAAGAGGGAAGTTTACAGCAATACGATCCTACCTTAAGAAACCAGAAACATCTCAAATAAACAACCTTACCTTACACTTAAAGCAATTAGAGAAAGAAGAAGAAAAAAACCCCCCAAAGTTAGCAGAAGGAAAGAAATCATAATGTTCAGATAAGAAATAAATGAAAAAGAAATGAAGGAAACAATAGCCAAGATCAATAAAACTAAAAAATGGTTCTTTGAGAAGATAAACAAAATTGATAAACCATTAGCTAGACTCATCAAAAAAAAAGGGAGAAAACTCAAATCAATAAAATTAGAAATGAAAAGGGAGAAGTAACAACTGACACTGCAGAAATACAAAGGATCATGAGAGATTACTACAATCAACTATATGCCAATAAAACAGAAAACCTGGAAGAAATAGACAAATTCTTAGAAATGCACAATGTTCTGAGACTGAAGCAGGAAGAAATAGAAAATATGAACAGACCAATCACAAGCACTGAAATTGAAACTGTGATTAAAAATCTTCCAACAAACAAAAGCCCAGGACCCGATGGCTTCACAGGCATATTCTACCAAACATTTAGAGAAGAGCTAACACCTATCTTTCTCAAACTCTTCCAAAACATAGCAGAGGGAGAAACACTCCCAAACTCATTCTACGAGGCCACCATCACCCTGATGCCAAAACCAGACAAAGATGTCACAAACAAAGAAAACTGCAGGCCAGTGTCACTGATGAACATAGATGGAAAAATCCTCAACAAAATACTAGCAACAGAATCCAACAGCACATTAAAATGATCATACACTATGATCAAGTGTGGTTTACACCAGGAATGCAAGGATTCTTCAATATAAGCAAATCAATCCATGTGATACACCATATTAACAAATTGAACAAGAAAAAACATATGATAATCTCAATAGATGCAGAAAAAACTTTCGACAAAATTCAACACCCATTTATGATAAAAACCCTCCATAAAGTAGGAATAGAGGGAACTTTCCTCAATATAATAAAGGCCATATATGACAAACCCATAGCCAACATCATCTTCGATGGTGAAAAAGTGAAACCCTTTCCTATAATAAGAGGAACAAGACAAGGTTGCCCACTCTCGCCACTATTATTCAACATAGTTTTGGAAGTTTTAGCCACAGCAATCAGAGACCAAAAACAAATTAAAGGAATCCAAATCAGAAAAGAAGAAGTAAAGCTGTCACTGTTTGCAGATGATATGATACTATACATAGAGAATCCTGAATATGCTATTAGAAAACTACTAGAGCTAATCAATAAATTTTGGTAAAGTAGAAGGATACAAAATTAATGCACAGAAATCGCTTGCATTCCTATCCACTAAGGATGAAAAATCTGAAAGTGAAGTTAAGAAAACACTCTCATGTACCACTGCAACAAAAAGAATAAAATATCTAGGAATAAACCTACCTAAGGAGACAAAAGGCCTGTATGCAGAAAATTATAAGACACTGATGAAAGCAATTAAAGATGATACAACTAGATGGAGAGATATACAATGGCTTGAATTGGAAGTTCAACATTGTGATAATAACTATACTACCCAAAGCAATCTACTAATTCAATGCCATCCTTATCAAACTACCACTGGCATTTTTCACAGAGCTAGAACAAAAAAATTCACAATTTTTATGGAAACACAAAAGACCCTGAATAGCAAAAACAATCCTGAGAATGAAAAATGGAGCTGGAGGAATCAGGCTCCTTGACTTCAGACTATACTACAAAGCTATAGTAATCAAGCGAGTATGGTACTGCCACAAAAACAGAAATATAGATCAATGAAACAGGACAGAAAACCCAGAGATAAACCAACACACATATGGTCACCTTATTTTTGATAAATGATACAAGAATATACAGTAGAGAAAAAGCAGCCTCTTCAATAAGTGCTGCTGGGAAAGCTGGGCAGCTACATGTAAAAGAACGAAACTAGAACACTTCCTAATGCCATACACAAAAATAAACTCAAAATGGATTAAAGACCTAAATGTAAGGCCAGAAACTATCAAACTCTTAGAGGAAAACATAGGCAGAACACTCTATGACATAAATCACAGCAAGATCCTTTTTGACCCACCTCCTAGAGAAATGGAAAGAAAAACCAAAAAAAGCAAATGGGACCTAATGAAACTTAAAGGCTTTCACACAGCAGAGGAAACCATAAACAAGAGGAAAAGAGTACCCTTAGAATGTGAGAAAATATTTGCAAATGAAGCAACTGACAAAGGATTAATCTCTGAAATTTATAAGCAGCTCATGCAGCTCAATATCAAAAAAACAAACAACCCAATCCAAAAATGAGCAGAAGACCTAAATAAACATTTCTCCAAAGAAGATATACCGATTGCCAACAAACACATGAAAGAATGCCAACAAACACATGAAAGAATGCTCAACATCACTAATCATTAGCGAAATGCAAATGAAAACTACAATGAGTTATTGCCTCACACCAGTCAGAATGGCCATCATCAAAAAATCTACAAACTATGAAATCTGGAGAGGGTGTGGAGAAAACGGAGCCCACTTGCACTGTCGGTGGGAACGTAAATTGATATAGCCACTATGGAGAACAGTATGGAGGTTCCTTACAAAACTAAAAATAGAAGTACCATATGACCCAGCAATCCCACTACTGGACATACACCCTGAGAAAACCATAATTCAAACTAATCATGTACCACAATATTCATTGCAGCTCTATTTACAATAGCCAGGACATGGAAATCACCTAAGTGTCCATCACCAGATGAATGGATAAAGATGTGGTACATATATACAATGGAATACAGCCATTAAAAGAAATGAAATTGAGTTATTTGTATTGAGGCAGATGGACCTAGAACCTGTAATATGGAGTGAAGTAAGTCAGAAATAGAAAAATAAATTCTGTATGTTAACACTTATATATGGAATCTAAAAATAAATAAATAAATGTTTATGAAGAACCTAGGGGCAAGACAGGAATAAAGATGCAGACATAAAGAATGGGCCTGAGGACATGGGGAGGGGGAAGGGTAAGCTGGGACAAAGTGAGAGAGTTGCATGGACTTATATATACTACCAAATGTTAAATAGATAGCTAGTGAGAGGCAGCCGCATAGCACAAGGAGATCAGCTTGGTGCTTTTTGACCACCTAGAGGGGTGGGATAGGGAGGGTGGAAGGGAGACACAAGAGAGAGGAGATATGGGTATATATGTATATTTATAACTGATTCACTTTGTTATAAAGCAGAAACTAACACACCATTGTAAAAAAATTTACTTCAATAAAGATGTTAAAAATAAAAAATAAAATAATAGAAGCATCATCTCCAAAAAAATA